>PVKB01004475.1:0-140648 GCA_004027205.1 Ctenodactylus gundi
GTGTTGGTGGCAGGGGTATGGGGGGGGGGGCGAGGGAAGGAGGGGGGAGGAGTATTTGTCCAAAGAGAAATCAATGAAATCAGTGGGTCTCAAATTTGGTTATGTAATATATTAATAGTCCTTGGGAGCTTAACAGAATCCTGATGCCAGGTCACACCACAAAATAACTATGTCAGAATCTCTTGGAGTGGGACCCAGGTAGGTGAGAGAACCAGGTGAAGAAACTTTCCTCCCAATCCTTCCAGCCCTGCTTTCAGCCACCTGAGATCTAGCTGCAGGATGTTGTGACTGCTGCATTTGGGAATGTGTAAGAATCCCTAGGTCCTCTCAATAAGTCAAACTGCTCTTTCTGTAGCCAAGAACAAATAAATGCATAGGTTTCTCCCTACAAGTGGAGAGCTGTGATAGACACCATGTCCTTGCATATTGCAGGACTGCTCTAACTTAGGGGGCTCCAGCACCTCTGAATCAGTGGCTTCTCTCTAACCCCATGCCTTGCTTCCACAGTCACACCACACGAAAGGTGTAAAGCACACATGCTGCAGGCCTAAGTATTAGCCTCCTTCTTTGTGGGATGGGGAGCAGCTTCTCTATGTTCCCTGAGGAAGGAATAGTAACACCACTTGGAGGGGTGGAGCCGAGGTCTCTGCTGTCACAGAAAATCAGAGTTTACAAACAGCTCAGATGTCATTTAGAAAACGTGAATTTCACCACTGATGCAAATTCTTATATTAGCAAAAGGGGGTCTATTTTGAAATTGGTGTAGTGCCTGGTTATGTCTGTAGGTGGCAATAATATTATCTGGGTGTTACTGTCATACGTCAGACGCAGGAGAGTATGCTCAGAAACTATGAGGAGGTCTCTCTTCTTTTCCGTTTGTTTTGCTTTTGTTTTCGGTGAGTGACAAGGCACCGTATTTAAGCAAGCACGTCTAAGCTGAAGCCTACCGGCGTTTTTTTTTTGGCCCTCATTTTTTAATGTTATAATAAAAAATTAACAAAGGCAATTTTACTTATACACATTAAGTATATCATATATTTTATATGTAGCCCAAGATTATCCCTTTTCACTTAAAAAAATAAGGGCCAGACCAGCAGGCTGTGGCATGGGTTAAACATGCCTGACAAAACTGAGTGAGGTCTACAGGCTTTAAAAAAAAAGATTTTACACATAGTTTTGCAGCATTTATTTTGCTACCAAAGCTATTTTTATAACATTAATCATTAGATACCACTAGTAAACTGTTCTGCCAGGTGTTACATGCTCAGAGGAGATCCTGTGGTGCATGTTACTGCTACATTAGTAAGCTTCTCCAGGATGTGCTGAATCACATGGTTATTTCTTTATAGTGACAAGCAGTGCTCTTTGAATCTAATATTCTTGGGATTAATAGCAACTGTTGCCTCCTGGCTTAAGGACTAGTGGGTAGGCTGTCTCAGAAAAGGTGCCACAATCATAACAATATTTATCATGTTTTTTTGTACTTTGTACACACGATCTGTAAGGCCTATGCATGACATATAAGGTACAGGTATGGCATGCAGTTCTATCAGGAAAACTAAGAAATGGAAGATATTGACTAGCATTAATCTGGTTTCTTATTCCCTAGAAAAGAACACATTTGTTGCCTCTTTATAAAGAACCAGTTGGCCCCAATCCCAGCTAGAATTTCAAGTCCTGGAGTGTCTTCATGGTGAGCACAATCTGGTGGTACTGGGCCTGTGGAAAGACAGATGCCAGTGCCCCTGCCTTCTGTGCATGGCAGAGATGATCAAGAGCTGAGTCACATAACAGCCTGTGTCCTGCGTCACTCACACGCTGGAAACACGTCATTGTGGAATGTCTGAGGGTCAACTTCCTGGAGGATGGCTTCAGGATATGGATCTCCTAGGCCACAGCTGGTTCCCTGATTTCGGCGAAAGTGCAAAAGCCCTCAGCACTAATAATGTGTCACAAGGGAGGAAAAATTGTTAAAAAGAAGAGCATTTGTTAAGGAGGAACTATGGCTGCTTCTCCGCCTTTAAATTACTTTCACTAGTCTGGGGTTAGGTGACTTACACAGAAAGTAGAGGACAAAGTTCTTTAGAGCTAATTTGTGCCCTGTTTTAAATTACAGACCACCTAGGTTTTTTTTCCCTTGGAAGGAAAGGCAGACTGACCTGGTCAAGTCTTCAATGTCCACCAGCATGGCATCTTGCTCTGTGTGCAGCTCATCGCGAATGAGAAGCAGCTGGACCAACTCTTCATTCAAGCCTGGGCAATTAAAAAGCATGTAAAAAGAGATAAAGCTATAGTCAAGTCAGAACATGTTGGACCATGATACCTTGGTCATAGACACAAATCCGCGTAAAGGGCAACACTCTCTGAAAGGTATTTTTGTAAAAATTTAGACTTCTCGTATGCCGAAGAGAAGTTGTCCGCTGGTGAAACATGACTAGTTTGTGTAATTATAGGTGCACCCAAAGAAAAGAAATAAAGTTAGAATTGTAAATGAGCATCTATTATTCAAAATGCTTGGGACCAAGAGTGTTTTGGGTTTTGGAGTTTTTGGGTTTTGGAATATTTGCAGATTCTACTGTTGAGAACCCCATCTGAATTTTTGGAGCATTTCTTGGGGATGTCCAACTATATTTTCAATGACTATTATAATACAGTAGAAAAGAAGTATTTGGCTATCACGAAATATCTTTTTAGAAAAAGTGGGGATTTGTTATGAAGTAACGAGCACATTAAATTTTCCACCCTTTATCTTCAGGGTGCTGTTGCTATAACGAGAGTCAGAGGCATCCTTCAGCACCTGAGAGTGCTATGGTATACACCAGCAGGACAGACAGACATGTCAGGGATGTTCAAAGCCTTCATGCAGCTTAAGAAAAGGAAGTTGTTTTAAGAAAAAGTATTATGTGGAAATACTCTACAGTCAGGGTTTTTGGAATAGTCAGAGATATCTGTTGAATCTAAGAAATAATTCGTAAAAAGGTCTGGAAAACAGGGTATCAAGGAAAATATTCCTCCGACTTATACTGGGAGTAAGTTATGTGCAGACAGAATTATGTCTAATCATCCCCAGCACTAAGTTAACTGGCCCCTACTCCTGAAAAATATGAAAATAAGGAAAGGGCTTGCTAGTTGCTTTTCCCCTCTAGAGAAGCTGAGATTAGAGCGGCCAGGTGAGACACTGGTGCAGAGCACTCAGGGAGGAGAGCACACGCAGAAAGCGAGGAGGGTTGGAAGCGTGCACACAGGTGCCCCGCAGGAATGCTTTTTGAAATCTTGACTTCAGCTGGTCCATTTATCTCCCTTTTGTTCAGACCAGATTCAAACTTTAAAGAGACAAAAATCATACAGAGAAGTCTAATATTCCATCTACTCTTACAAAGAACTAGATTGCAATTTATTATTTCAGAGTCTAAAGAAGATGTTTCTATGGTAAAATACTGGAAAACCTTTATAGTCCTGGAACAAAGAACAATCTTAGTAATTAATTCTCAACTGAAATTAAAATGTAGTTGTAGAACTAAGAAAGTTGTGAATCCACGGTTTCTTAATTAAATTCTTAAACTGTTTCTTTGGATTTTAAAATAATACTGGATGCTTTAACTTGGCACTGAATCTGTCTGATTTTCTTTTTTTTAATTTGGACCTAGTGAAAAATTTCATTTATTTCCAGTGTGCTCTTGGGGTAGCTTTGTAGAACTGTCTCTCAGTAGAGTGACTGCTTATCCGAGCCTTTAGTGCACAGAAGTTTTTTTTTCCTCATATGAAGAATTAAGCTTTCTATTATGAAAAACTTCAAATTGATACAATAGCAGAGAATAGGGTAACAAACTCTCACACACCCAGCCAGCTTCAGCATGGTCAAGGCATGCCATCCCTAAGTCTTCTCTCTTCTGCTCTTACAAGATGGTTTTGAAGCAATTTCAGATACTACATTATATATTTAAACAACATGGGTTTTCTCTTTTTAAATTTACATGACCACCATTACTTTACCGTATGTAAAATAAAAAATGAATCTTCAATAAAACATTCAGTTCGTGTTCTTATTTTCTTACCTGGCTCATGAATGCTTTACTATAGTCAATTTGTTTGAATGTATTTGGTTGGCAAGTCTCTTGAATTCCTTTCACTCTATAGACCCACAGGATGACACAGAATCACACAGTTCAGAAGCTGGAGCGATCATGAGTTCATGTGACGACCACTGCCACAGGGAGACCGCTTTCTCCCATAGGCCAGGCCACCCACTGTCTGCTCAATGTAGGACCAATCACCTAAGTAACCACCACTCACCACTCGTTGCCCCTCTCTCTGGACACTTCTGTTAGAGGTCCTTCTTTGTTCCAGGAAAGAAACCCAAATTTTGTCACCCTGTAATTTTCACATATTGGTAACATACACTTTCACCATCTAGAAGTCCATAAAATAAGTCTGATTTCACTTGACTGATGATGATGATACCCAGAACAAATGCATATGCAAGGAAAGTAGACGGTGTAATTGTATAATAAGCGACTTGTAACTACTGAATTGTACTCTAGAAACAGATGTTGTGAGTTAAACACATGCACTGTGAGAAGCTGGGGATTTAAGAAAAATAAAAGGACCGTAACCATGGTGAACCCTGACACATTCGTAAAGCTTCTGACATCTTCCGTTAAAAAAACAACAGAAGGAAAGGAGAGCCGTGCGGTGTTCTTGTTCTTGCAAACACAAAGGAGGAACCCAATGAAAGCACTGGCCGAAAGCGCTGAATCAAGAAAGCAGCTCTGGCTCACTGAGTTTCCCGCGTCCTAGCCACACTTGCAGGTGCCTCTCACACTTACTTTCAATCTGGGAATGGAGATCGTTAACTATCACTTGCAGCTGCCCAATCGTCATGTCTCTCAGGTCGGTGGGCTTTAAGCTTCTTTTCATCAAGCACTCGCTTATATGGGGCATGTGTGGCAGCTGAAGAGACAGAGGGAGAAGAAGCAGAGGTGTGTGTAAAGACAACCACAAATACCCTGAACTAAGACCTAGTTTCCTCTTACCTCCTTTGCCCACTTTAAGTCTGTGCTTAGAAATTTTCCCATTCTGTAACCTTCCCAACAGGGGGCCTACAGACACACATACACATTACCTCATACACTGTCTATATGAAAACACAACACTACCAGCTTCAAAAGTCTCCTCTAACACAAATAAATTATCAGGAAACATATATAATATCAATGACGTGGATAACCTTAATAATATCAGCTGCTATTTGGTAACTTATGCAATGTTCTCTGAACATATTAGCTCATCGAGTCCTCACCATTGTGCTCTGACACGGGTATTGTCATCCATGTTTGATGTGTGAGAAAACTGAGGTTAAAGTCACCTGTCTAGAATCCCACATAAAGTTCAACAACTCCAAAAGTCCAGGGCTCTATTGGCTCCCTAGAAAGGTGGGAATGAAATTCTAGCAATGGTGAGCTTGACAGTTACAAGTTCTCAAACTGAGATTATCTTTAAAGAAATATATTCCTATGATGTTTAACCATTGTCTATCCGAGACAGTAGAATGAATCAAGAGAGTTTAGTTTTGTGAAATCTGTTGTTTATGTATCTTAGTGGGAGAGTAGAAAGGAAAAAGAAACAAACTTAATTATTTCTCAATGACAGTACTTTTTACAAATTGCCTTAGAGAAACCCAAGTTTGCATAATCCTGGGAAAGCACCAATCCCTTGCAGCCCTCAAATGCTAATTGCTCCCTTGTGTTTAAGCCTTTGCTGCTTACAAGATCAGCGACGGGAGACTTTTTCCTGTTCTGTTTTTCCACTTCTACTTGCATTTTGGCCATTGGTTTGGCCATGGCAAGAGCCATCTTCGCTTCGGCCTGCAATTTCTTTTGCCTTGTGAGGAAGTCCATGTCATCCAAAGATTCAGACTCTTCTTCAGTAGTGTCTCTATCCGAGTAGGAAGAGCTCTGTTTGCTCTGTGAAGGAAGAAAGATTGGCCTGAGCTTTCCACATACACCATGTGCTTGCCGACGGGTGACACCATTTTCTGAGCCTACTCTGTGAGGGGCTGAGTGCTCCGACCAGCGGTATTCACTCACTGCTTGACTGGCCTTATCTCACACCCAGGTAATAAAAAGTCTACCTTATACCATAAGGAAAAAGGCCAGTGTAAGTACTAACAAGGAAAAATATTAATGAAATACTGAACCCAGATTGTGTTCTTCCTCAGAATAGATGGGATGGATCTCAGGTATCCAATGACGTTCTGACACTGTGCTGCACTCAGTGATCAACACAATTTCCTATTTGTTGGTCTTTGGTAAAAAAGGTAAAAGACTTTAGAGAAAAAAATGTCCAGCAACAAGCAACTCATTATTATTCAGCCAACCGCTGTAATATGTGAGAAAGCAATGAGCTCGCATTTCTAAGCCAAACAGGAAAGGATTTTTATTTAGCCTATTCTTCCCTTAAATTTTTTTAAAGCATATCTTACTTCTCTTATGGTTTCATGTAGAAGTAGCTTTAATAATGTTTATGCATTTTTTCTGCACTACAACTTGGATTTTCAATCATCGTCGATTTTTAGAAGCGAGTAATTCCAAGAAACTTTTTTTTTTTTTTTTAAATCTCTGGAATGTTTGCTCCTGGGTCACAACAAAGAAGCAGCGAAATGCCCAGGGAAACACAAGACCACACTTCAGCGGGCAGCTGTTTGGACTTACCATGGGAGACAAGGGGGTGTCCAAGCTGGTTTCAGTCTTACTGTCATCAGCATCGCTGTCCTTATCACTGCCACTGTCATTGACAAAGCATATTTGCAGGTTCATCCCGCTCTGCAGTCTGGGCAGACACAAATAGGACATTAATTCTACTTGGCTATTTATGTTGTTTGGACACAGTCAACAGAATTGTCTGATTTTGATAGCAGAAAGTAGTTTTACGTGGTTTTCACACGGAGAAATGAGGGTACCCTTATAAATTTACTTTTACTGGAGGACTTGCTAATTTTCTACTACTTTTTTCCACTACAATTCCCTGTGAAGTGAAAAATAATTGAAGGGCATACAATACAGCACCCGATACAATACCAATGCCAATACACATATCAGCACTCAATGAAAATGTTCTAAGTCACCAAGTTTACAGTCCTGTCAGTCAAGGTGACTGAGGTCTTCGGCCATATATGGCTGCCTGGGTCTGGCCCTGGGGAAAAATGCAAAGTTCACTAGAGCCAGCATCCCAAAGCTATAGTTCTCTGAAGAAGGTCTCCTTCATTCCCACTGGAGTAGGGCTGTCTGAAGGAACCCTTTATTTAAGGCAGTCGCTAAAAAACAATAGAAAGAGTTCATTTATGTCACTAAGAAAGAAAAATACCATGGGTTCACCCTAGAGGAATAATATAAGAAAACCCAACACCCCGTGAGAAGGCACATCTCAGAACACAGCAAGGTTCTGCTGATTGTTCCCGCCACACACAGCCTTGGAGACAGAGACCTCTGGGGAGCTCGTTACATTTGTGGCGAATCCTGAAACTCCAGGAGCGATATTATTGGATATAATGTCACAAAGGATAACCCAGCTGAGTCTCTCCTGTGAACCTGGCCAGACCACAGATTTTATTCTTTGTGCAAATCTTCTTTGAAGTTGAACAAATTCCAGCACTATTCTATTATAAAGAGTTTTTGAAGAAGTAATTTTCTTAGAATCTGTAGTAGCCCCAGTCCCTGTGTAAGCAGAGATAAAGGAAAGAAAAATGGACGCTCCTAAGCAATAAGAGATCACAGGATGCTGATCTGCCCCAGCTACAGGGCAGAGGACGCTGAATTTGCTCTGGTGTTATTCCTGCCACAGGAGAAACTCAAAGAGCAGCTTATCTGGCATTTAATGATTATTGATATCTTTAGACCAACTGCAGGGATGCTATGTAGACTTTGCTCAGCCAACTGATTTAAAATGCCTGTGACTGAAAAGAACCCAGAAAAAAAAAAATCAAACATAACAACTCTACTGATTTAACATAGGCACCCAACTATTAAGGTATGTGCTGCCACCTATTGTTAGATTCTGTAAGTACTTGAAGTCCCATTTATTTCCTATTTGAGAAAATACTGCAGCCTCTGCCCCCTCAGGTCCATCATCTGCTTGCTTCTCTCAGGCACAAGCAAGAAAAAGGCCCAGCCCAGGCAAGCATGGTTCACGGTTGTGATCTAACCAGGGTGCGTGAAGTCAGCAGGGCTTAGGTTCTAAAATCTCTCTTTCTCCAGGCACATTATGAAAGTTTTATGAACCTCTGTTTCCTCATCTGTCAAGTGGGGTTAATAATACACACTTCAATGTATAACACAAATGACGAATTGAGTTCATTCAGAGCCTGGCATGGGCTGGCACTTCGTGGATTCCAGGCTTCCCATTCTGCACTTCCAGAAGCCAGGACAGAGGAACACAGAATTTTAGAGGTGATACAACTTTTTGGAGGGGCCTTTAAAATCACCTGTTCCAAGAGCTCTCACAGAGTCACAGCAATCTCTCTTGCAAAATCACCTCTTTGACAAGAGCGTACTCAAGCTGACTGGGCTGTTGGCAGCACACCTTTCTTATGCACTGGGACTTACATCCTGCTAACTTTGCTCTATGAGATTTGTTCCACCTGGAGAAATCCCTTATGTTCTAGTTTTCCCTTCATTCACACAAATTCTGTTTTCAAAATTTACTATTTGTAGATGGTCTGAAAGACAAATCAACCCATTTTTGATCTAAGATCTGAGCTGGGCATGGTAGTGCATGCCCAGTAATCTTAGCACTTGGGAGGCTGAGGCAGGAGGACTGCCGTGAGTTTGAGGCCAGCGTGGGCTACATAGTGAGTTTAGGAGCAGCCTGGACTACTGAGTGAGATCCTGTCTCAAAAATAAACAACAACAACAACAACAACAACAACAACAACAACAACAACAACAACAACAACAAATGCCTCAAGATCTATGGTTTGGAAGATGTCAGGAAAGCAAATTTTGCAAATTGAAAACAACACATTTTAAAGATGAATCTAACCCAAGTGTAGAATTATGGGGCCTTTTCTATTTCCTGAATATAATCTTGCAAAGGTATATCTGGTCACTGGGTATTTAGATCATAAAATTATAAAATAGCCCAAAATACAATTTTTAAAGATCTACATTTTTTTCTGAAGAAAGTTCAGTTGTTAATTTTGTGTGTATACTTCAAATTGGTCTTTCTCAACCCAGACCTAAGTCAACCACCCCATACAGAGTTTCTAACTCAGGAAAGGCAAAGGAAGAGATTTAGTAGCAGGAGTGAAATTAAAAAAACGCCTCAGGTAGAAATTCAGAAAATCGCCTTAGTACCACATTTTCACTGCAGGAAACCGAACAGAGCTTCTTAAGGGGCGAGACTTCTAATTCCTTACAGTGGTAATAACCAAGAACACCACTCTCAGGAAAAGGAGATGATATGACATCACAGCTCATGGTTCAGAGGGGATTTTAGTAAAGACATCTTAAAAAGGGCTCAGGTTTCAAGAAGGATTTGTTTGCCTTTAGCCTTTAAGCAGGTTTGAAGAGGAAGGCGGCTTTGAGTGAAACTTAACTATAGTTGCCAAATAGTGGCCTGACTGGGTAAGGAGGGCCACCTGGCCTACTGAAGGCCTGTGTCACAGGATCCAAGAACAGATAACCTCCGTTCCAGGCCCCTCCCCCTCCTTCCATCTCCTCAGGCGTATACCAGCATTTGTGAGGCTCACTTCTGAGAACTGCAACTCCCTGGGCTCCTGCCCTCACACCTAGTGGCTTCATAAATTGCCGTACAAAATTGAGGCTGCGGGAGGTCTGACTTGCCTGGATCTCTCGAGCATAGTCTGAAGTGAAAACAAAACAAAATTCTCCTCTTGTTAATTAGTGATCTAGTATCAAGTTATCTAATTCAGGATTAGCTGATGTTTTGAGTGGCACTTGGCAGAGCACAGTGTGCAAAATACTGCTAGAAGTCTGCCTTGCTAGTTGGTTTTATTTCTGAAAGGTCCACCCACATCTTGGTTGTTCCAGAAACCTCTTCTCTCCTATGCATCATGGAGTAAGTAAAACAAGTGCTGCTCAGAGTTACTGCCAGGGGCACTGCAGTTGGCAAAGAGTGTGTTCTTGATGTAGAAGACTCGGAACTTGGAGAGAGAAAGTATGTCTTCTAGACACCTTACCACAAGCAGAGTGGCAGGGTCCCGTGTGACAGTGCACACTGGCCAGGAGGGGGACTGTATTAGAGAAGCGGCTCTCCGCCCCCGTCTGCCTGGTGTTTACAGGCAGGAAGATGGTTAGTTACTTAGAACATAGCTGTGTTGACCTTCAGTTGCTGTTACCAGGGTTATTAGTAAAAATATGCTCAGAATCGAGAGGATGCCAGAGACGAGAAGTACTTAATCACTAAGAGAACATTTTAAAAACACTGTGTGTTGGTAACATGTTTAGGTATAACATCGACACTTCTTTGAAAATATTGGAACAAGACCACTTTACTCTCTGAGAGAAACAATGTAATGGTCCTAAGTTTTCCAGTAACTTCCTGAGAGGGTGCAGCTATTGTTAATAGGCCTTTGTCCTTACTTTCAGTTCTGGTGAGGGAAGGGCTGTTCTGAGGCCAGTTCTGAAGCTCAGCACTATTCCTTGTGTCTAGTTTTAGAAGTGAGAACCCCCGGCACCAGCTTAGACCACCAGCATCGGTGCTTAAATATTTAAGGTTCCTTGGTAAGGTTTCATCATCCCTGGCTCACAGGTGGAACTTAGTTCACGTCATTTAAACTAGTGCATTGAATACCAGTTGCACAACGTTCACTTACATCTTCTCCGTGGGTCGGATTGTGCCTTTACCGGCAGGTCACAGGCAAGATCTCCTTACTAAAAGAAGTCAAGTGACATGCCCTAGCCTAGACTTGTGACGGCTTTATTACTAAAATGTCTTCAGTTCTTTCCCTCCTTGTACTTATTATCCTTTCTGTTTTGTGACTTTGCAGTTAATTCCACCCATCAAGACGTCATTTCCCTATTCCTCGGCTGACCTGGTGACTTCTTGTGCTCACAGTCTCCTCACGGAACTGCTGCAGCCCTTGCCTTCATAAACCCAGGCTAGCATGTTGGGCACAGCAAGAGCTCAGTCTTCACTTATCCCAGTGGAAGCCCTAGAGGTAGGAGAGCTCAGCCAAAAGCACTAATGGCAACTTGCTGACCTACAGGTGTCCGCAGACATATGAAAAATCCCATTTGTGTCCAGCTCTGATCAGAAGTACATGGCCAACCAACAGATTGTTAATCAAAAACAAATGTTTATCTTTTGATGTTACTGATGTATGCTACTGATATGATTTTTATTACACATAATTACATAGCAATAGGTAAATTGTTTAATGTCATAAAGCAAAAAAGTATAGGCTAGACTTCTGATTTTTTAATGTAATAGCTTTTCCTCCGTATTCTAGTTTTCTAACTTCAGGTTTAGATTTATTAGATCTTGCTTGTGTCTGGAAGTGTAATTCTAAAGAGCATATGCCTCCTACAGTTGCTTTATACTTCCGTGCCAACTGTATGGCTTTCCTTGCCACGTGCCTGTGGATTCCAATGGATTCCAAGGACGCACTGTTATATCTCTCTACAACCAGCAAGGCCTGGGAGCCACTGGCTTGGCTGTGCCATTCACTAACTCATTGTCTTCAACTAATTTGTTGTTGCCAAGCCATTAATATGTATTATTTCCATTTCTTTTCTTTTTCCCCCTCCCGTCCTCCCCCCTTTCCATTTATTTTAATGGATCTTTGATGCATTAGTCAAAGGTTTTTTTATAATGAATAACTACCCATGATAGTTTCACAACGGACACAGCATGAAACATGGATCATAAATACTCAAAGGCAGGCATAAACAATTCATTTTTCTAGGAATCCATCAATAAGAAAGGATGCTGCAACAGATGAGGTTTGAATAAGCTTGAAAAACAACTGGACATGTGATGGTTTCTCCATAGAACATGCCGAGGGAGGTAAGAATGAGATGCTGCTCCTTCGTAAGAAATTATAAAATACTTCTTTCATTCCACAAATTCTGCCTTTTCCTTCTTTTCCCACTGACTGTTCTATATTAACATTTTCATGGAAGTCACAGAAACATATTGTTGTTTAAAAAGATATGCGCAGTTTCTACTTCCCAATGTTTATTATAAAAACACAATGTGTGACTGTGCTATGATTTGCATCTGGGGTGTCCCCCAAAACCTCACGTATATGCATGCAGTGGGCAAACAGTGGAACTGTCTGCTGCTGGGATGTAGGGCCTAGCTGGAAGGGGTGGCTGCTTGGGGCTTGACCTGGAGGGATTCTGTCAATTTGTTGAGTTTGGGGGATGCCCAGAGCACAGCTTTCAAGTATATGTCGTTGACCTGGGTATGGGGGGCTGGGTCGAGTGCAGCTTAAACTAAGTAAAGGAAGGAAGAAGAAATATTGCTGCAGCTTCTTTTGGGCAAAGCCCTAGCCTTGCCCGAGTCTCCAGAGATCAGCTAGCCCCTACCTGACTTGCCTCTCTAGCCTCTGCCATGCACCTTCACTGTTGCCAGCCGCCTATGAATGGACTGTGTGAAACCTCCTGAAACTGTGAGCTAAATAAATCTTTCCTCCCTAAGTTGTGGGTGTCAGGTATTTTGTCCCAGCAAAGAAAGTATCTAAGACAATTAACTTCCTTTCACTAAGAAACGTGTAAAACAATAAAATGATAATTTTTTTTTGGATTCTAGAAAAGAATGCTCTTTCTACAACAGCTGCAAATATAGCTGGTCCAATATGTACCATCATCACAGGGAAGCATGATAAATCATTTTTATAGCTATATAAGGCAGAGAAAAGTGCTTAACTGTTCACCCATCCATTTATTTAATAATATGGCAACAAGAGCTCTGTAGACTTCTTGACATGAGCAGGCTAGGCTACTGCTACATAGCTTCTGTCTTCCCTGGCCAGTTTCTAGTTTGCTATAGTCCCCACAATGCTCTACTGCTTTTTGTTTAGATCACTTCATTTATTTAAGTTTTTCTTTTTGTTGGCTGCTAAAGGCATTTTATTGTATAACATAGTGAGAGCTTTCACAGTAGTTAAACTATGAACAAAAACCAGGTCTTTTAAAAGGTACCAAGTGCTTAGACCATAAATCAAAATGTCTAAGTGGAAATGTGGCATATATATAGCAATGGAAGGAAAAACACCTAGCAGGCATTCCCTATCTCATGCATGAGAACATGTAACACAAGCTACATAGAGATTAATAACGTGTTAACCAAGAAAAGTGAAAGAGCAGGACATTACAAAAGAGAGAGGATCTTGGTGAATGAATCTGAGGTGTGTGTGTGTGTGTGTGTGTGTGTGTGTGTGTGTGTGTGTGAGGAAGGAAGTGCACAAATGCAGGGAAGAGCCAGAAAAGGCAACCTTCTAGGGGTTGTGTGTCCAAGAAAGTTAAGGGTTATTTCTATGTGGCACAGAGAAGGCTGGGCAGGGCAGCAACATCTCTCTTTATGGTTCTGTTTTGTTCTCCACATTTACAGAACTCAGGCCTTCAGCTTCCTCAGTAGACACCAAGGAATGTAGTTTCAAAGGTAGCTGGAAAGTAACTGAATTTTCCTTTTAGCCTATACATATTCCCTTTTCCTCCTTCCTCTTCTAAGGGTAGTTCCAGACCTTTTCAATGGTCCATCTTCAGAACATAGCACAGGGAAAACCACACCCTATGGCCACAGAATCTTCTCACTAGTGTAAGTAGCTAATACAAAGGGGGAGCTACCTTTACCAGAATTTTTTTTTTTTTTTTTTTTTTGGAGCTGCAACAGCCTCTCTGTCCTAACCCGAGTCTCTAGAGAGCTATAAATACTTGCATTCCTCAGACAGCTGTTGGTTCTCATTTCACATCAGTGTCCATTTCCTTCACTAATGACCACTTTCACGTAATTGAATTTGGAATTATAGGATCTTAATGTTGGGAAAATGCATTTTCAACAGAAATATTCTCTACCATGAATGGAAGACCAGAATGGTACTAGGAATAAAACAGCCATCTCTCCTGAATGCTAAATGTGATCTCGTTCATCTTAATTATAGCCAGATGATTACTAAGCAGTCTATATTCTGAAATAAAGAGTTACCATTTTTGAGCATCCGTTATATGCCAGGAACTTTACTTATCTTACCCCTAACCCTTGAATGCACAATGAAACAAGGATTGTGAATCTTTTTTATATATGTGAAAACAGAATCTTCCAGGATGTTATATCACCAAAGGCTGCCACACTGGTATCTGCCTCACGGAGCTCGAAGGCCCAGGGCCAAAGAAGGATGGAATAAACTCATGAATGGAAGATGGAAGAAAAAAAAAAGAAAGAAAGATGAAAAAAGTAAAACATACCTAAAATTGAAACAAAAAGCTAGAAACAAGTGGCCAATACCCAGAGACTAAGTATATTATATTAGCTATTATGCAGCAGCTAGTAAAGTATATATAATAGAACAGTTATGAATATGAAAAAATTCTACTGATATTAAGTGAAAAAACAGTTGCCACAGGATGATTCCAATTTTATAAATAAAAATGAGGAGACATATGCATAAAAAGGCAGGAAATAAGCCTAAACAAGTTTTTGGTGGAAGAGATTTAAATGACTTTGGATTATTCTTGTTTGCATGGCTCTGAGTCGCCACGTGTGGGCAATAGCAAGAATTAAAAAGGGAAAAGGAGAGAAGGTGACAGTTGATGATTAATTCTGCAAAAGGTGAAGAGGATGGCCATGCATCTGACTCAGCCCATGTCTATGCTTGGATGGTGACTCACAGATGAGTCAGGATGAGGCTTTGTTTTTGGCAGTATGCTGCAGGTGGTGGGAGATCCGTGGGCAGCCAGAAACATATTTCTTCTAAAGAAACAGCTCTGTGGATGGATTCTTCCATTCTTTGATACCCATTCCCATTCCCAGTCTCAATCCCATACTCCTTCCTATACCTGGAGTATATTACAGACCCAAAAGTAAGTGGTAAAAATTTAACTGTTTGTGTTTTTAAAGCCAGCCTGCCAAATTATTACACTTGCCTGGAATTTAAACCCTTAACTTCCTTGGACACCCAGCTTCTGGGGCGGGGGGTTGCCTTTCTGGCTCTCTCCTCTATTCGTACATCTCCCCCCACAACAATAGAATGAGAGACAGTAGCTTAGAAGTGATGCACTGGAGCTCCCAATGGCACCAACAGGGACACTGCGGGGAAAGGCAGAAACACTGACAACTCTGGGGAAAGTTGTTACATGGAAAGTTGGATTCCGGTATGAAAAGTTTTAGGACTACCTTTACCAACATCTTTAAACGTTTCTTCTCTTTATTATATAAGAAATACATATACTATAAGTGTACACTTGGTGGGCTTGATGGTGCAGGCCTGTAATTCCAGAACTCTGGGACGCTCAGGCAGAAGGACTGTGAATTTGAGCCCAGCTTGGGCAACTTAGTGACTTAGCGACATCATGTGTCTCAAAATCAAAAATAAAAATGGTCTTAGGAGGTAGCTCAGTGTGAAAGCTTTGGAATCAATCCCTCCTCCCACAATAAAATAAATTAATAAAAATGTTGTTTAAACAAGTCTAAAGAAAGTCTTTCAATAACTACCAAGGAGGCATGTGCCACCACTGAACTGGCCATAGCTCTTCTTTGTTTAGCTACATAAAATTACCACTTGTCTCATAATACACAGAGTCTGAGAATAAGTAATAACACTAACGCAGTTCTGACCCTGG
Organism: Ctenodactylus gundi; assembly: GCA_004027205.1. Lineage (NCBI taxonomy): Eukaryota > Metazoa > Chordata > Mammalia > Rodentia > Ctenodactylidae > Ctenodactylus > Ctenodactylus gundi. Next base: position 15,801 of record PVKB01004475.1, read on the forward strand.
CCCAGGTCCTCTCCTGGGTACTTCATGTGAGTTCCTGAGAGCCACTCAGTAGGCCTGATTGTTACTCCATTCTAGAGATGCAGAAACAAGTCAAGATGAGCCGTGAGTCAAGTTGTATAGTGCTGCTAAGTGGCAGTCGGGATCCTAAGATAGACCCCCTGGCTCTTAAGGTCCTGCTCCTACGCAGAACGCTATGACACCTTCTTAATGAGCTGATCCCAAATCCCACATGGTTGCTGGGAGCAAAAGTACAGTGATGAGCAGAGCACGTAGATGCAGCACCCCAGAGTAGATGAGGAGGCCTTACACAAACCTGGGGACTGTGACGGTACCTGGTAGTGAAATAGGGAGAATGAAGAATGGGGGACTAACCTGGGAAAGTGAGATTTTTATTTATGAAAATTTCAATAACAGTGTACACTTTTTAAAAATCTGTGCATAAATATTCTATCCATACTTTACAACTTAGGCCATTGAGACTTTTTTCTTCTTCGTAATCTATTATGAATGGCAATAACATATATATATATATATATATATATATATATATATATATATATATATATTATGAATAGCAATAACAATTTATGTCCCAAGCAGAAGTATTTTTCCATGGCTTAACTGCATGGATAATGAGAATGAGAACAATCTAATGAACACAGGAAAATTTTCAAGATAGTATACAGGGCTGAGAGTGGTGGCATATGCTTACAGTTCTACACTCTGAGTTTGAGGCAAGAGGATCACAAGTTTGAGTTCAGCCTGGGCAGCTCAGCCCGGCCTTAGACAAACCAAATACTAATTAAAGGAAAAAGTTTGGAGATGTAGCTTAGCGCAAAGGTCCTGGGTTCAACCTCTAGTACTAGAAAAAAAAAATATTGCATTAAAAAAGAGACTCAGCTCACCTAGGGCTGGTGAGGTGATTTTAGTAGCAGAAGATGCTTTTGTGTTACTTCCTAAGAAGCCTAGAATTCAGGTGAGCTGTTAAGTATCTAACACGTGTGCAACCACTGTCCAAAGAGAGTGAAAACTGCAGTGACACTGTCATGGTAACTTGTCAAAGATGATGCACCAATGAAAAACAATTCCTAGAAGCTCTTTTAATTAAACATTCAGCTGTCCACTGGAACCCTTTTTAAATATAAAATGTAGCCCTGTGGCCTTTTTCCTCCCTGCCTCCTACCCTCTTTGCAATAGCTGAAGCAATTGAATTCTCACTGGTAATAAAAAAAAAACTCATAAGACAGGGTACAGCTGGTTATGCCTCTAGCAAGATGTCAAATTCAGCTTGCACAAAATTAATTGCTCCTAATTAAACTGGGGTCATTGGCATTATTGTAAAGTAAGGCTATTTATTAGACAAAGAAAATTTCACAAATACCAATTTGCTTTTCTCTTAGGTTTGTGAAAGAGAAGAGTTGCTTAAATAATTACATTTGTTTTGCCATTTCAACCTCACTACTTCTCAAAAAACCCACTTTAAATCTCCTCCGACTTTTTGGAATTGGGTAATATTTTAGAATACTTTAGGTAGTCTTCAGAGCAAAGCATTAAAAGAAGATCTTTTTCTTATAGATTGCCTAATGACTTTTCAAGATGTACAAATAATTTGTTAGTTAAAATTTACAATGACAAATACCTGGAGAGCTTTCTAAGCAAATTATTAGTAAACATATGTGCAATTAACATAAGAATTTAAAGATAAGTTGCATAAGTAGATTCCTAAAGGTTTTTCACCTGTATTATTACCATTGAGAAAGACGGCCAATCCTTGCAGGTTTGCAATTTAATTTACAAAGACAAACTGATATTTCTTAGAAACATTTTGTCTCATCATTAGCATCATTCTGAGGGGGATCCAAAAAGTCATCGTGTTCTCACACAGGATGAGCTCATCACAGAAGGTGGAGATAGAAACATCTGAAGAACAGAATATAAATAATCTTCCTGTTGTTTCCAGAAAGATGCCACAGAGAACAAATAACAGGTCAACCTCTCTCCTCACCTCTGCTGGGCAGACACAAGCATTCTGCTTACTTTTTCCAGGAAATTATGCAAAAATTATTACTGCTGGAGAAAAGAGGATGATTCACTTTCCTGGCAAAATGATGCTGGTTTGACCTGTGATGTTGCTGCACATTATATATACAGATTCTTTGTTCCTCATGTTCAAAGCCCCTGTGAGTGCTCTTTCCTCAAAGTCTCCAAGATTCAGTGCTACTGGTCTAGTCGATAACTACTCCCTGGGCGGTGGTGATGGCTCCTGCTTCTGGTCCTTCAGTCCAAATATAAAAGAAGGTGACAGGTGTTTATTATGGGACTTGCCTCAGCCACTCACCAACAACCTATATAAAGAACTGAGTTTTGATTTGAGGATGTTGGGATGGTTGGAATAAACAGTAGTCATTATTCAAGCCAGCTGCTCAAAAGTTCTCTGGGGAATTTCTGTTTTCATAATATTCACAGTTGGAAGGAGGGGTATGCTTAGCCTAGCCCACACCACCTTAACTCATATTTTATGCAGACCAGAGAGAATAAGAACCAGACTTATTTTGTGCCTGTTCTGAGGAAGGAGAAGAAAGGAAAAGCTTTCTCTACAACATCAGATCAAACTATGATGTTTTAAAAAAAGAAAGATTTCCTATTTATTTATTGCTAATCCCTTGGGTTCAATAACAGGCCATTTTCTGCTTCTTTAATAGCACTAGGCTATATAAACTCAGAATCTGAAATAGAACACTAACTTATAATTTGGCCAATGAAATCAATTTTATAGAAAAGTATTATATGAGTAACAACAACAACAAAAAAGAAAATGACTAGTACTCTTAGCAGTAGTAAGAAGTACTCCTTGTCCTTGTTAGAAACCTTATTTCAAAAATAAGTCATTTTCTTATTTCCCTTTAAGCTTGCAAAATCTTTTTATCACAATGTTATTAAAAGGAAAAAAGTAAAAGATAATACAGTCTCAGTTTCAGAAAGCTGTTCATACACAGATGAGCAAATTTTGAAAAAAAAATGATACTTTCCAGATTTGCCACATTTCCATATAAGTCAGTTTTAATTGTTGGGTTACAAAGCAATATCGAGCATTCTATTGCTGCAGTATTAGGCATGAAATGTCTTTACAGGATTACTGTAAGCTTAGCTTACATCTTATAATTTGTCAATCTTAAAAAGTGCTTTAGGAGAAAGCGCCATCTAGAAAAACCCAGTGGCTGAAATCCAGCATACAACTGAGAACTCACTTCTTTTAGAACACACATAACCTATTTCACAATTTATTTTTCCCCATTTTATTGATATGTACAAGTGCAGAATTTAAGGTTTATAATGGAGTTGAGCACTTTGCAGGCACAGCTTGAACAAGTCTTTCTAGACCCTCAGATCCAGTCATTACTTCTTATATACTGAGTTTGAGGATAATTTTTATAGGTACACTTCCTTTAAAACCATAAATAAAGAACTCCATTAGTTTGCCAAAGAATTTACTTAGTAGGTCGTGTCTTAAATAGTAAGCTCAACACTTTAGAATCAGTCACTCATTCAATTAATGTTAAACACTTGGCTTCTTTTAAAATTAAATATTGAGCTCTTCAGAGTAGAAAATTCACATAGGGTTTACCGGGTTTGATTGTTTAACTAATTCAGTGCATGTGCTTGGTGGCATTTCAGAGTACCACAGTGGTGAAGTCAGAAGGAAAAACAACCCTCAATGGTTCTGAAGATCAGAAGTTTGGGGGATTGTAAATTCTCCGGTAAGTTCTAGCAGGGGCAAGGCAACTGAATTTTCCTGAAGGCTTTTCGCCTGTATTATTACCAATGAGAAAGACGGTCAATCCTTGCAGGTTCACAATGTACAAAGACAAACTGATATTTCTTAGAAACATTTTGTCTCATCATTAGCATCATTCTGAGGGGGATCCAAAAAGTCATCGTGTTCTCGCACAGGATGAGCTCATCACAGAAGGTGGAGATAGAAACATCTGAAGAACAGGATATAAATAATCTTCCTTATGTCAAGTCAACAAGTGTAGTTTATTATGAGCTATGTGGAAAAACTTATGTGTTTAGATATCTGTGTCTTCAAAAGGGGTAAATGACTCAGTAACTTTCAAGTTTTGCTCTACCAGAAGTTCCCAACTTTGTGGACTTTTAGGGAAGTGATGGAGAAGTGCACCAAAGGGGAGGTGTAGGAAGGGACAGTGAGAGGAGGAAGGGGGAAGACGTTTTCTGGATAGAGGTATTCAAGGTATTCACATCCTTCTTCAGTCTACCTGAGCCAGAGGGGGACTATTTTATTTTACATATGTGCTATCTATCTATCTATCTATCTATCTATCTATCTATCATCAATTTATCTGAAACAGCATCTCACGCTTCAGTTCAGACTACTCCTAAGTTCACTATGTTGCCCAGGCCAGCCGCAAACTCGTGGCAATTCTCCCACCTCAGCCATCCAAGTGCTGGGATTACAGACATACACCACCACACACACCTTATGCGGTTCTAGGACTTGAACTCAAGGCCTTATGCTTGCTAGGCAACCAATCTAACTGCCATGCTAGTCCTCCAGCCCTAACATGCGATTTTATTTTAGATGATATTTTTGCTATCAAAAATACCAAAGATTTAATTATGACATACCAAAAGTAGATATATACTCTCCCTTTAAAACTCCTCCTAAACTAGTAAAGGAAGAAAGACATGGACAAGGAAAAAGAAAAAATAAGTACATAAGATTGTGAAAAAAAATGAAAGATAAAATGCAATGCTTAAGATATACATAAGGGGCATCTGACTTAATTAGCTTAGTCTTCTGGTGCCTGCAGAGTGGCTGGTATGAGGAAGCACATGGATTTGTACTGCACAATACTGAAAATGCTCAGGTGTCCCTGAGGGTAGGAGATGGAGGGTAGGACGGAACACCTGAAAGGACTCTCTAGAGTGGCTATCTACTCTGCTTGTTCACAGCCTGGCAGAATCAAAGGCTTATTGTCAGAGCAGAGGTACTCTGTACTTGGGCATGTTTAGGCACAACTGAGGTGGCAATGAGGTACCTTACTAAAGTTAAGGAAATCAAATGAAATTCTTACATGCAAAACTTTATCCCTTCTCCTTCTACGGTTATAAAACACTAGAAGCCAAGCTTTTAAGCCCTGAATGTGACTCCAGAAAAAAATTCTAAGAAAGTATTCTTGTAAACTTTATTAAATAATTCAAAATTAATACGAAGGAATAAAGAAAGCAAGATGATATTTTCTTATTTTATTGAAAGTATTAATTTTATTTCTGAAGATAAGCAGTGAGGAGAAGGTAGGAAATCTCATGGATGCCTACTGGACCTTGGGGTAGAAGATTTCTTATATAAGATGCAGACAACATTGAGTAGAAAAGAAAAGTCTGATAAAATTAACTTCAGTAAAATTAAGAACTTATGGTCATAAAAATACACATTAATGAAGTGAAAAAAAGGTTAACACCTGAGAGAAGATATTTTCTGTATGTATTAATAATTACTAGCTATGTCCGGTGGTGCAGTCTTGAGCCTAGCTTGCTGGGAGACAGAGGAAGGAGGATTACAAGTTTGAAGCCAGCCTGGGCAACTAAGTGGCTTAGTAAGACCCTGTCTCAAAATTCTAAATAAAAATCAGCCGGGGATATAGCTCAGTGTGAAGGTCCTGGACTTGATCTCAAGTACCACACAAACACACACATACACACACAAATTAGTATCACATCTAAAAAAATTTGATAAGTCAGTAGAAAAGCACTGAGTATAAGAGAAATCTGGACATAACATCCAAAAAGGCATTTCATAGAAGAGCAAAGAAATGTAGAAAGTAAACACAATGATAGATCTTTTTATAGCTATTTAATTAATAAAAAGTTAAAAGAAATTGGCACAATTAAATGTTAGGTTATTTATCCATATGATTTCTCAGTATTGAGTAGTGCATCGTGGTGCAATCAGCTGAAAACTACTCACATCAGTTTCTAAGTGTGAACATTTCATGAATTTTCTTAGTAAGTCTACTTGTATTTACATACTAAAGAGAAACTTGTGTACATACAGCAGGAGACATCCAAAAGAACGTGCATAAGCAGCATTGTTTATGGGTGCAGAACCTTTAAAACTACCCAATGCCCATCATCAGAAAGGTGGCTGAGTAAACTGAAGTACGATCACTTAACAAAATATAGCTTAGCAGTCAAAAATACAGACTGGCAAAAGAAAAAAGAAAACAATTCTAATTTCATAAAAAGAATAAAATTTCTTAAGTAACCAATTTTTTACATAGTTCAGTAACAATATGTGTTCTTAATAAGGTAAACATTAAATAGTTTTTGAGCCTGAATTACAATGTAACTATAAACGGAGAATGATATATTTGTGGCAAGGGCTGTAAAAAAGAAATAAATCCTAACTTTCTGCAGTAGACAATCGATAGATGGTTATTTAAAATAAAAATTAAAAAGATACACATTTTATTTAGAGATATGCGGGTGGTAGCAGACATTTGTAAGACTATATATACACTGTGGTCTAATTCATTTTGCCAAAATCAGGAAACTAAGTAAGCTGTTATAGTATCAAAATGTGAAGCAGACTAGGGCATATCCACAGGTCTTCAGGTCACTGGGCCAGAACACTTTCTGCCACAGGCCATTGGGAAGGGAAAGAGGTGCTCCCAAGGCAGAGAGCAAGACCGACCTTCCATTTCTGAAATGGTGCATAGGAATAGCAAGAGAATATTTTGGGACAGGGCTGGGCCTAGCTGAGCAAGAGATGCCTTAACAATGCATGACCCAGCTACGGATCCGATGCACTAGCCTACCTATTAGTGTCTGTTTTCTGCTTTTTGTTGATTTAGATCTGTAAGAGCCCCACTCAAATATGAGGTTTACTAGAAGCCAGACAGAAAATATTTTAAGCAGATATTAAGATAGCTTGTTCCAGGCCTCACACGAAGCAGAGAAATGGCAGAAATCTGTGGCTGAATGATTACAGGAATATTATCATTTGTCTCAAACACAAGCCTTAACATGGTAACTATACATAGTACTTACACTGGGCAGATTTGTGTTTGGCTCAAAAGAAGATGGGAAGGAAACAGATAACGGGGAGCCAGGGGATCTTCGAATTTTCAAGGATCTTCATTTACCACCATTTTCATGAAAACAATATTCTGAATGCTTTCATTGGTATGAAATATCTGTATTCAGAACAATTTATCATGGTCCATATTTGCAATAATCAAAATAGCCCATGGAATCACAGCAGGAGATTAAGACACGTAGAACCCTGAGGCCTACCAAGATCTACTGAATAAAACTCTTCACTTTATCAAAATCTCCAATGTTTCATGAGCATGTGTAAGTCTTGGATGTTCTGTTCTACAGCTGTTTTCTAGATAAAATTATAATGTACATTAGTTTTACCCGGAGTCTGGAGTTAAAAAGCTATTCAAATTACAAATGATGTTCTTAAATAAATTATGATAAATGGTAATGATACCCTGAAATAAATTAAGACAGACTGGCGGACAGGCTCAAAAGCATAATAAACACTAAATGACCAAAGTGGGAGCTGTCATTTTCAGTTACAGGCATTCACTACAATCAAACATATGAGGGAGATTCCAGAGCTTAATGGGAAATCCAGTGGCCTGTTACCTGTTTAAAGGGTCAGAGTCATCTTGTTTAGGAGTATAGCCCGATTCTCTCACACCCCACAAAAATAGTATACAAATACAGAAAAGTGAAATAAAAAATCTGGCCTTGGGTAGCTGGTCAATGGGTTGCAAACAACAACTAATAAATCAACAGAGAGAGAGAAAAGTTTATCTAAAATTTGAATAAAAATGATAGTGTTATGGGAAAATAACCACTCAAGAAATTAAAGGCTTTTATTAGACATAGTGAGGTGACAAAATCCATTTAGAAGCATATCAGAAAAGCAACTCAAAAGAACACTTACCTAGAGGAAAGGCTTGGCTTCCCACTTTTGCTACAGCTGGTGTAAATTCCTGGGCCATCATCAAAGAAGCTTCCCAATGCCAATTTCTGTCTGATAGACTCTCTCTCATTTTTCTGTGCCTAAAATTTCAAGAAAACACAAAAATGTTGATAAGTGGGCAGATATATCACAATCATAAGCAGCCTAACTTGCTAAGTTTCTTAGAACTGTAACATTAGATGCAAAAATACATGGGTTGCAGCCCATGAACATCTGAATCATTAAAAGCTGAAATCAAACCAGTCTCTTCTGGTTTCAATTCAGTTCTTCAGAGCCCATTATGATCTCTTGTCCAAATAATGATCGTTGTGGTGTTAAATGATTCTTCACCAGGATAAAACTGAACTATGCTTCTTACCTGCCAGACAGGGCAGAGTAAGGTTGTGGGAAGCCAGTTCCTTCACCTAAATTCAATAACCACTTTAATCCCAAACATGGCTTTTCCTCATATTTTATCTCCTCTATTTCTTACCTGCCCTTTCTGCCCACATCCTCCAAAGCAAGAACATTAACTCATTTGACCAACACACTCTGGCCTCTGTGAGCTGGCTGATGGTAGGGCATAGTGCTACAACCAAGCCTAGAGCGAGACAGAGAACAGGCCAGCCTGCTTCAAACTTAGTCTTGGGGACCATTATCTTCATTCAGAAGTCAGTCTCTTCTTACCAGTTTCAGAGTGGGAGAAACTCTGAAACTAATGTCTGAGATAATTGGAGAAGTGCAACTGGGCCCATTTGTCTCATATTTTAGAAAGAAGTTAGTTCGGGAAGCACAAAAGGATTTGGTAAATGACACCACTGTGATCATTTGGATATGTTTACAATACTCGGCTTCTCGTAAAGCTCCATAAAAACTCACCATGCTGAACTCTTAAACTCTTTAAACAACAGGGGAGAATATTAAAAGTAGTTTCTTTAGTTAAAAATAAAACCACTACTACTATTAGTACCAACATCAACAAAACAAAAATAACAAAAAAGCAAGCATAGTGAATTAGATATCCTTGGCTGAGAACACATTTTGGGTTTCCTGTGGGATGATGATTGCTATGACAAGTTACCATTTCGTAGTATGAACAGGGACTTAAAAAGTACATTGAGCAAATTATACTACAAAATCCAGGTCACACAGCCGGGTGTGGCTACAGAAGGCTTGGTGGTGCCTCCCCCCCCCCCCCAAAAAAAAAAAAAAAAAAAAAACTCACAGCAGGGAATTTTAGGGCTAAGTCTGGGCATCATTATGTTGAAAGATGAAATGTACAGCCTGTTGGAAGGGCAGCCTGAAAAATGACTTCACTCTACCTCCTGGTGAAGGACAGACAGTACATGCTATGATAGTTACTAGTCACATGTGACTATTAGCATTTAAGTCTAGTAACTAATTAAAATTAAAAATCCAGTTAGTCAATATGACCTCATTTCAAGAGCTCAAAGTCACAGAAGGCTGGGGGATTTCATGTGGCACAGCACAGAGTAAAATATATCAGTATGGCGCAGCCAAGATGGTGGTCCTTGTTCCAGCTTCCGCAGGCTGTTGTGGAATGGTCTACAAGGTTTTAAAAATACACATCCCCACGATCTTCCTCCACATATTTAGTTACAGTAGTTTTGAGAATTTCTAGTTCAATGCAGGATGATGTCTCCTCTTTTTTTTCTAACTTTTTTTTTTAATCCTTGGACATTATATGCATCTGATATTCACACTTGTGGTAACTGTAGATAGCTCTCCATTTTGGGATGTACCAGGGGACTGTAACACTCACGGAGTCACGGTGTGTGGGGTGGGTGTGGATGTAAGCGCATGTGTGCATTATGGCCGCAAAGTGGAAGACTGCTGTGATACAGATTTTTTACACATGTGATGCAGATTTCATTTTGTTTACGGGACTACCATAGCACTAAACCTTATGAAGGGAAGCAAGCATGCCTCTCATTTCCATAACTACTTACAACTGTACTCTGTGGAACTTTAATTAAAGGAAACCACCCTTCCACATATGTTGGGTTGGTACTCGAGATGGTCTAGCTCAAACAGAAATATGTTCCTTGACATCTTTATTTAGAAAAAATTCACTTAAACAGTCAGTGAATCTATTTCCCTGTCTACATAATAAGCAAAAGAAACTCTCACCCTGCATCCCTGACAGAAAACTACAGGCTAGAATTGAATATCCAAACATAAACCAGCAGATAACATGTGTTAAAGATTAATGCTTAACAACTTGCTGGTCCAACATGCTCCTGGGTGAAAGAAGCTTTGAAAAAGATATTTATGTCAGCTGTGTTGTGTGAATATACTTGTGCCCCTATGTTTGTATTTCTGATTTACTTGGTATACTAGAGCTAGAGATAATGGAGAAACCCTAAAAATATTCACATTTACATAAATTCTTTTTAACATTTGAACACTTCATTAGAAGTTTTTAAAAGACTATTTAATAATACATCCTAATACATCTCCTCCTTTCTCTCTTTGGGTCCCATTGAACACATTAAGGAAGCATAAAAATATAAATCTCACCTATTATTCCACTGTGTAGATAGAGATTATTGCTAACATTTTATTTTCTCCTAGTTTTTCATCTTTTTTTGAGGCATGGTTTCACTCTGTTGTGAACTCATGAACTCATGGTAATCCTCCTCCTGCCTCAGCCTCCCAAGTGCTGGGATTCCACACATGCACCTCCACTCCAGCTTCATGTGGTGCTGGGAAATCGAACTCAGGGTGTTCAGCTCGCCAGGTAAGCGCTTTAACTGCTGAACTACTCCTCCAGCTCCTAGACTTTCATCTTTTGTGTGCATTTTTTCCCAATTCTTAAAGTTGAGATCATACTCTTTATTATGTTTTGAGATGTCCTCACTTTATACTTTTTAAAAGCACAGTTTTTAATGATTGCTTATCATTACGTCCTGTGACATTCTTCTTGATGATTAGCCACTTGGGTTGTGTCAAGTTAAAAATAACGTAGAAGTTAGCATTTTACATAAATCCTTGCACACATGTCTGATGATTTCCTCAGGATGAGTTCCTGGAAGTGAGACTGCCAGATCAGCTGTGTGTGAACATTTGTTGAGGCTCTTGACACATTTTATCACATTGCTGTAGAGAAAAGCTGCTCCAATTCACATGCCCACCAGCAATGTAAAGGGGGCTGCCTCACTACATTCTGGCTACTGTGGAGCATTTTTATCTAAAAAAAAATACTGATATTTTCAGTTCAATAGGCATAACACAGTATTCTTTTTTCAATTTCTTTGATTTATTAGTGACAGCAAATGTTTTTAAGTTACTGTACTTTCTTATTTTTTCTGAATCATGTATTCATAACTTTGTTTATTTTTCTATAGAGATCTTAGAGTTTAATTATTTTTTATAGTAAGGACATTTAGGCTTTTAGGTTTTAGCTGTTTCATGGTTAAGTCAATGGCTTGCTTTTTCTGTCATGCTGTTGATGGTTTTTGTGCTTGGAAGGCTCTTTCAACTCAAAGATAAAAGGCACTCATTTGATGCTGGAGGATTAACTGAGAGAATTTATGTAAATTACTCAGCAGCCAGCTGTACCTGACCCATGGTGATGTAAGTCTATGGTAAAAGGTTGCACTATGACTAATCTCCCAGTAGTTTTTGCTTTGAAGAGGAGGAATACAAAGATGATGAAAAGTTACCCATTATTAGGTGGAAGAAGTCAGGTTAAAGTCCAAGCTTTCGGGTCCCCTGACTTTCTGCTCTTCCACATCGAGGGGAGGAGTTCACAATGGTAGCGCTATGATGGAGACACCATGAGAGTCTGGTGAGTTATGGATCGACCTCTTTACTGAGGTGGATGTGACACTTTTTTGGAAATGGACAAAACTCTTGGCTACGAAGCATAAATGCCATGGACTAATAGTAATCACGTATTTATAACGAAAGCATGTCCTCATGAGAGACACCTGCTACTGATGCTCGATCTTCCTAATATTTCAAGTAACTATGACTTGGTAGACCAGCAAAATAAAGGTTTTTCTTTTAAAATTCAACAATGAGCACCAAATTTCTTTCAATTGTGAGTGTATGCGTGTGAGTGTGTTTTCAAAAGCCTTTTGTTCTCTAAGGAATTGTAGTTGCAGGGCAATTATATCTTCCACCCTCCAAAGCCCAGAGATGCTGCATGGAGGTTGAGGAGCAACGAGTCATATGGCCAAAGAGAAGCTGACTCCAAGTAACACTACATGAATTTACGATAAGCGGAGCCACGCCCACGCCTACAACAGACTTGAGAAATACCCTTATAAAACAAAAGTAAAACACCTTTTTAGATGCTATTGCTTTTTCTAGCAGAAAGCCAAAGAACAACATAGGGGTAGTGGCTCATCCTTGAGACAGGGAAGCTACTCAAGACCAAGAAGAGAGTTAAAATGTACTTAGAAGCTAACTCTTATTCAGCCCGAGGCACATGATGCTCAATGACTTTGGAGATGGCATGTGAGCCAGGATCATGGAGCATTTTTAGACTCTAAGCACCAACAATCATGCTTCCCCATCATGTTGCCAATCTACTGCAATTCTCCAAACTTGATAGGAGTGGAGGGGTACTTACTAAAGGAAATAAAAAAGCAAAATGTTCTGAGTATGTATTGCCTATCTCCAAATTTAGAATGTTTCCAAGTCCTTTCCCATATTATTTTCAGGATATGCATGCCCATCCCTCACACATCAGTGTAAGACCTGCATCCCCTCCTCTTATCAGCCTCCGTGCTCTGCCTCAGCTAACCTCGCCGTCAGCATCTGGTATATTCTAATTAGAGGCCACCTAGTCTTTTACATGCTAATCTGCATGTAAATTTTAAGTGGAAATTTTGGCATATTCTGTATTTTCATAATTTGACACTCTCATGTTTTTTTGGTAGTGACACTTGTGAGTCCTATGGGGTTCTTGGGAGCATACTTTGGGAAACATATCCTATCCCTAAATCTACAGTCATCTGGTGCCCAGGACACTACAACAGCTGCTTCCTTCTGATCCTGTCCAGATGATGTAATTAAGCAACTGGAAAGATCCTGTTGCCGGAAGAGGAAGGAGTTTCTTAAAATCTCTTAAGAAAAAAGCGTGGTAACAGAATCAGGAAACTAGTTGAAGAGTATGGCACAGAGGTACTGGGGGAATAAAAGAAGATGTAATGTTTGGAAAGGAACGTATAGGACTGGATGGGACTCCACTGCTGGGAAGTGGGGAAGTGGGAGAAAGGAAGATGTCTCCCGTCCAATTTTTGTCTGCCATCTTTTCCCTGGATTGAGCTTTCCCACGTTCCAGCTGCACTTATTTCCTATTTTACTTATTCACCATGTGAAACGAAATAGACCTTAAAATGATTGGGGTACGTGATTTACAATGCTGCCTCAGTCCTCCATTCACTACGAACCCTTTTGATTCCTCCTTTCAATACCTCCCTTTCTGTACTGATAAGCTGATACCCAGTTCAGTGCTTCTCAGACCTCAGGGTGCACATGAATTTCCTGTGCATGTTGTCTAGACCTGGATTCTCATTCTGAGGCGAGGCTCGAGACTGCATTGTTAACAATCCTAGGAATTTCCAGGGTCTATCACAGGAGATCCATACTAAGGTCAAGTCTCACAATTTCCGACTCTGCCTTCTCCACATACTCCACTGGTGTTACACATAGACCTTTTGAGTAAATACAGTGGGCCCTTCACTTCTGTGGGTTCTATATCTACAGATCTAATCAACAGTGGTTTAAAAATACTAGGAGAAAACGTGTCTGTACTGAACACAGACTTCCTTCTCATAATTCCCATAAACAATACAACATAATAACCATAAATGTGTGTAGGCTCTATGCAAATGCTGTACCAATTTACCTAAGAGTCTTGAATCTCCACAGATTGTGGTTATTTGTGGACAGCCTGAGAAACAATTCCCCATAGAAATGAGCCTGGGACTTTATTTTTCCACCAACGGTAAGAAGAAAAGCAATGTTCCATTGAGGAAAATTTCCTAAGAACTGTGGGCTACATTATCCCAGAAGTTGATGGATATATTGGTCTGCCAAGGCCCAGAAGTAAGATCAGGATTCCAGGAGCTGCTTGGGACATTCATTTGCCAATTTGCCAGGTGAAGAATTACACATGGACACACACACACACACACACACACACAAACATGAGAGACAGAGAGAGAGAGAGAGAGAGAGAGAGAGAGAGAGAGAGAGAGAGAGAGAGATCCTCTCTCTGTCAAACTAATAGTTCTTAAACTTCATTGTGTAAGACAGTCACACCTGGAAGGTTTGTGAAGGCACAGCCTATGTTTTTGTTTCAGACAATCTGGGCTGGGGCTGAGTTCGGCTTTTTACTGAACTCAATCTGAAGGCCTGCCTCAACCTCTGGAATTCTGGGATTACAGGCATGAGCCACCATGCTCAGCTTTATGTAATGCTGGGGAACTGAACCCAGTGCTTTGAGCTTGCAAGGCAAGCACGCTAACTGCTGTGCCATTCCTCCAGCCCTCAATCCTCCTTTTCTAAATTGTTTATTTGAGACAAGATTTCACCAAGTTGCCGAGATGTCCAGGCTGGGCTAGGGCCTGCAATTTTTCTGCCCCAGCCTCCCAAACTGCTGGGATTCCAGGCCTGTGCCATCTGGTCCATCCAGCAATAATGGACATTTGTAACATTTCCTAGCTGCTGCCCACGCTGCTGGTCCAAGCACAGACTCGGTTCTCTGAGCTCACATCTCTTGTGTGTGGCACGTCTAGCCTCTGAGCTGGGGTGGATTTCATTTGTAGCAGGCTGTCTGCCAGGAAGCCTGTTTTGAAGCAATTAATGATCCCTTGCTTCAGTGCAATCTATTGCTTAGTGATATCTGGCACCATCACCACTGGCAGCACCCACCAGGGAAGGCAACTGGATTCTGGAGCTCCCTGTGGACAACTGCTCTTCCTTTAGGAAAATCGTGGCCACTCTTGTTTCTTTTCTCTGTTTGGAAGACAGCTTGACCAACAGTTATAGGAAGCATTCCAGTGTGGAGGAGTCAGAGGCTTTCAAACACTACCAACCAGAAGCTTAGAACTTACATATTCATTAAGTACATTTTATTAATTTTCTTTTAAATAAAAAAACCAGAAAGATAATCCAAGTATGCTGGTAGTACTTTCTAATTATTTTTTCACTGAGGTAAATTATAGATTTATTATAAGATTAAACTATGAAAATAGCATTATATGAGAAAACACATGATTTTAAGTATCAAGTACACGAATACTTACAATGTGCAAGTTATTTCAAGTTCTTGCATTTTATTTTATTTCCTGGGAAGTATTTTTAAATTATTAGTGGAAATAACATTTAGATAGTATAGCATCTTCCCATGATATCCGCGATGGATATTAAGCCTGGACATATTCTCCTCATTTTATATTTCTGACATTTTCCATCTTAGGCTTGTACTATATTTTTAGAAAGGGCATGATGAGAAATCAAATACAGGTTTTCTAAAACGCTGCTGAAATTCCTTACATTTGTATCCTTTCACTAATCTGCCTCAATAAATAAATGTCTGTAGGTTATGTGTCATCCTGGCTGGGCTGTCGGGATGCAAGGTGCTCAGGACTAGCACTCATGAGAAAGCTGGTCTTGGAAGCCTAACGTCCAGGAGGGCACCCAGGGGGATGGACTCTGGGGCTCCCATTTTACTTGAGAATTGTTTGACATCAAAAGTGCTGAGATGCCAAGGCAGAGGATGGAGATGTCTGCTTCTATTAGTCTAGAGGATGGCTCTGCGTCTTGTCGCCTCACACTATGAAGAGGCAAGATGAACAGAAGCAGGCCAAGAGGAGCTCTGCTGTGCAGAATCTCTAACACCGCAACACTCTCATTGTGAAAGATCAGAGCAGAGGTGTGTGACAAACACTGAGGGTTCAAGTTGAGAAGCCAGTAAGAATGGGAACTTCGGGGGAAGTAAAGAAACCCGGAACTCAATCCACAAAGATTACTACTGTAGTGGAAATGTTCTTAACATTAAATCCTAAAGGGATACAGCTGAAACAAATGGCTTTCCTATCCTAGGGACACCGAATCCAAAATACAAACTGCTAGAAGTGTGCTGAGCGCGTTCCTAGCTCTCAAATGACTGCTCCTAGCTCTCAAATGACTGCTCACAGAGATCCTTTTTTTTTTTTTTTAACATAGCCCCGTGTAACATGGCAACTCTATTTTTAACAGGTGCCATTTCAGAAGCCTCTAAGGCCATCATAGTCATTTAGTATCACTGTCAGGGACACAATAGTTCAAAACACTCATGACGTGGTTATGAAACAGCCAAACTTTAATCAACGGCCAGGAACTGCTGTGTTCAACCTCACATGTGAGTAGACTTGGATCCAGACAGCTGGCCCAGACACGTGACCATGAGAGGCAGGGTGCTGCAGGCATTCAGGGCAGAGTCAGCCATGGGAATACCCAAGAGAACGCTGGGACTCTGACACTAGGCCGAGTTATTGAAATTCTCTGAGCCCAGTTTCTTTTCTTGAAAGATGGCAAATGTATATTTTAAGTAGTTTGAAAAATTA
Organism: Ctenodactylus gundi; assembly: GCA_004027205.1. Taxonomy (NCBI): domain Eukaryota; kingdom Metazoa; phylum Chordata; class Mammalia; order Rodentia; family Ctenodactylidae; genus Ctenodactylus; species Ctenodactylus gundi. Next base: position 32,385 of record PVKB01004475.1, read on the forward strand.
AATGAAATACTATATAGAAAGTACTTGGCACAATGTCTGGGACAGAGAGATAATTTTCAAAATTATAGATGTTAATATTAAGAGGAAGAGATGGGGAAGGTAGTAAGAAGAGTTGAGAGGGGCTGGAGGAATGGCTCAGTGGTTAAAGTGCTTGCCTAGCAAGCACTAGGTCAAGTGCTAAGAACCGGAGTTCGATTCCCCAGCACCATATAAGCCAGGCATGGTGGCGCACACCTGTAATCCCAGGAGTTGGGAGGCTAAGAAAGGAGGATTTTCATGAGTCCAAGGCCAGCCTGGGCTCCCTATTGAGTTTAGGACCAGCCTGGGCTGCAGGGTGAGACCCTTCCTCAAAATAAATAAATAAATAAGAGTTGAGAAAAAGAGCCAGAGCCAGAAGGGTATGGACCTTGGTAGCTAATAAACACCAAAAGCAAATTAGAAGTTATCAGAGGCTAACAGGAGGGAGTACCTGGAGTAATTGCTAATGAGTGCGAGGCTTCTTTTTACAATGATGAAATGTTTTGGAATAAGATGGTATTTTGCACAACCTTATAAATGTACTAAAAGACAACTGAGAGTGTATTTTAAAATAATGGATTTCAGAGGCTGGAGGAATAGTATAGCAATTACAGTACTTGCCTAGCATAAGACCCTGGGTTCAATCCCTCAGCACCACATAAACCAGGCATGGTGGTGCACACCTGTGGTCCCAGCACTTGGAAGGCTGATGCAGGAGGACTGCTGTGAGTTCTAGCCTAGCCTGGGTTATTTACTGAGTTTAGGACCAACCTAGACTGCAGAGTGAGACCTTGCCTCAAAAATAAAAAAAAGGATTTTATGCATGTGAATACTGCAGTTTTTTAAAAAAAAGTCACCTGTGTACATGAAAACCAGAAAGCTGGAAGTTTAGGAAACTGGTGTGAACAGCGGAAAGTAGAAGAGTGGAGGAGCCGAGGAGAGTGCCCATGACATGGAAAGGGGTATGTGTGTCCTTAGCATTGAACAAGGAAGCCTAGTTACCGAAACAATCTATTCTATAAGCAGAGAAGACAGTTTGGACAGAACCTTGAGCTAAAGTGCTAGGTGTCTAACACCTAAGGCAGACTGGGCCAAATCTCCCCTCTGAGGAAAAGAAAATTCTGCCCCAGAAAATGGAAGAGATTCTCTCCAGGTGGCTGAGGTGGAGCTGGGCCTTAGGCTTGGGTAACATAACAGGATTCTTCAAGCATATTCATCCTTCCCAGGCAGGAAGACGCGAGGGTTAATGGAGGTCGACGGCGCTTTTCCTCCCTAATTGTGTGGGGAGGCCGGAGCGCTTGTCTGGAATGGCAGCTGGCATTCTGTGTTCCTGTTTATTACAGTTTATCTCAAGCAGTCATTTCCATTCACCTTTAAAAAAAACATGAGACGCAGCTGTGGCTTCACTTTAAATATTGTTCCTTCCAGCCTTTTAATTTTTTCACGGGGTCCTCCCTAATCTTTCACTGTAATTGGATGCACAACACTACAGACAGCACCTCGTGGAACAAAGCCAGCAAAGCCGGCTTGTGGGTCCTGGACCACATCCCTCCCTCTCCGGCGCCCCCCTTCTGTGCACAGGAGCAGGGGAAGAGAAGGCACAGTGGGCTTCTCTGAGTTTGGACGCAGTCTTATGCTGTGTGCCATATACTATGTTAAACGTGACCAATTTTCTTTTCTAGGTATCTGTGAGTGTGAAACAGATATTTCTTCCCAGACAATCCAGGCTGCAAATTCTGGAAGGCCACACTAGTCACCTGAATGGTCTCCTAGGCAGCATCAACTCCATGCAGCAGTTTTTATTTTATGCCTCGCCATTTGGACTGGAAGCTCCTGGAGGGAGAAATTCAGTCTCTCTTCTGTGACACCGGCACTAGGCATAATGCAAGGAACACCAAAATTCCTCATTCATGAGGACCCCGGCTCCTCCGTGCTGACGGCCACCCAGCTCCTGAAGTGACCAGCTCCAACGGGGGCTTGTCAGTTGCGTAGTGCAGGGCAGGGAAGTCATGGCCTGAAAATACGGCTCAAACGCAGCCAAGGTCTAATTTTCCTTCCTAAAAACTATGATCAGTTTTGTGTTGGGTGCTGCTTTTACTGCCATTATTCCATAAACCAGAGGTCCTTAATGAAGCATCTTTTGTACAAACAGGATCCTCCCCAAGGAAAAGGAACAGACGCACAATCTCTTCCTTCCTCTGGCTTGCTGGAATCTAATTTTAGTCATCAGAAAATGACCTTTCCCTGAAGGCTGTTTGTCTGACTTTTAAACAACCCTGTAAAATAATCCCTATAACACATGTGATATTTATTAGCACAACTGGTTAGGGGAATTCAGTGGCACCTGGGCAGGCTATGCCAATTTTCCAATTGTTTTGACTAATGAACTCAAAGTGGGGTGCAAATCACCATAGAAAATTAAAGAAGAAACTATTGGAATATTTATTTTTATTTATAAACCTTTCATTCTCTAAATTATCTGTGTATATACTGTATACACATACTACATATTTTTACAGTGCTATATATGTGTAAGCTCTGAATAGAATAGATTTCTATTAGGGGCGTGGATTTAAGAACATTTTACTGATAGATGCAGGGTCAGAAGCCCAAAGAGTACTGATTCAATTTTCTACTTAGTCCCCAAAAGAGCAAAAATGTTAGGACAAAACCCAAAGTATAAAACCTCAAAAATTTTAAAAAAGAGAAATTCCAGTGAGAGAGAGTGAATTTTTAATCATTGTCTTAAAAAACAACTGTGTTGTGTATTCTCATTAGCTCTTTGCAAAAGTACAGATCGGTTTTTTGAGGCATTATGAGCCTTTTATAGTCGCCATGATATACACACAGGTAAAAAGCACTTGCCTGAAAAAGATAGTTGAAAAGCTGAAACGACAACAGAACAATGCTGCTGTATAGTGTCCTGGACGCTTGGATGGTCTCCGAGCAGTCCACACGTCTGGACGGTTCACACAGCAGTTCACCTATGGGACACTATTCCTCCTGAAATTGCACACAGCATGGTTCTACCCCCTGTGAGATACCGGCTTGCACAACGCCCACTCTGATTCGCGCCTGTTGATGTCCGCAGGCTCCCTGGGCCTCGCGTGTTTGTGGCCGTAGCCCTGTCTCAGGTTGCTGGCATACATACCACTGCTCGCTTATTCCAGACATCTGGGTTTTCTTCCCATTTCCAAGTAAGATGAAACCACAGTGGTCATGACTTTATTGTTAAAGTACTAGCAGTGAAAGTTCTTTCATTTTTCCTCTGTGCGAACTGACCTATACTTTAGTATCTGAAAAACTGCTTGGCAAAGAAAATTGTGTGTGTTTCTTTGGCAATGAAAATAGAGAGCCTGCGAACTGCACAGTTGCTCCTCAGGGCTGGGTGAGCGATCTGACTGATGGCAACTCCGGAAGTGTCTTTTACACACAAGCTTCCGGCGCGGGGGGAACAGCTGAGAAGCGTTATGGTTTCAGGTCACTGCAAACTTATCACCCTAGGCACTCATCCCCTTCTTGGGTATCATGAGTGATTAAAAGAAAAAAACACAGGGCAATGTGGCAGGTCACTGAAACCTCTTTTACATGTTTAAGTTTCACCTTCTGGAGATAGAACGTACGCTGTTTTTAACTGCTCTAAGAATAAAACATATACTTAAAAGAACCCTACATTCATACACAATTATATACATAGGGTATATACTGTCATGTTTTACATTACATTCATAAGAATCTACCATTATAGAAGCTTTTTTTCCTAATCTCAGTCTGGGAAAAAAAAAAAGCCAACAACATATTTGATCCAATAAAAATGTTCACCGAAAATTTTACTGTCCTATCTGGCTACATCAACCTCTGAGGCAAAAGAGCGCTTCACTTCCAGGTCTATGTTTAGAAAGGCCTTCATCTTCATATTATGCTGCATTAGTGACTGCAGTTGACTTTTGGAAAATAATAAGAGGGAAGGACCTAGTGTGTGCTCAGCCTTCAGCGGATAAACATACACTTGCCGTGTGATTTCATGACTTTACCCACGTAACCGAAGCTATTTTTAGGTAGGCTTGCGATTACTAGGCAATTACCATATAAAACATTCCTAAAATATATATGCACAAACTTTCAAAAGAAAAATCAAATAGAGAATTCACAGTATTGTATCTTTTTTTTAAATGCCGAAACTTATCTTCCTAAGCTTCATATTTTTTCTTGTTAAAACTGTCCAACTCAGAAAGATAAGCTGACCATTATTTCAGGTAACCTATTAATAGACCTGTTAATACATGACAGTAATGAAAAAAATAATCCTTTACATGAATGATAGTCTTGTTATTTACTGGACAACAACATGTGTACTTTACTTACTGCTACATTATACTGGGGAATAGAAACTAAGAAAAGAAGAAAGAGTTCTTGTAGCTTAATGCACTTGATTCTGTGCATTTGGTTTTCCTGACTACATTATGGCAAAGGCCACTGAATGTGGAATTTGGCCACTCCTCAGGGTGAGCTTTCTCCCAGTTAGAAAAATGGTCCAATTGTTCATAAACAAAAGAGCTCTCCCCGCTTACCTTTTTATAATTCCCCTCCACATCCAAAGGGGATTCTTGACTGATGATGTCATCCATTCCATCACTGTCCAAACTCATCCTTTAATTTCTTAAGATTTCACTTAAGAAATAACTCCCACGAATTCTGAAAGGCTGAAGTGCCAGTTGGCAAGTGCCCTGGTGACTGCTCATGCTGACAGCAGGGCCAGCAAGCGGCTGTGCCTGGCCGGGGTGTTCTTACCCCTCTGTCCCAGAGATACCGCCCCGTCAGTCTCCCCGGCTTGCTTCTCGCTCTGGCCCTGGGCAGCTGCCTTCTGTGATTCTCACTCTGCTCCTGACACGCGGCTTGTGAAGAGTCCAGTCCTCCACCATCTGCCGCCGCCTTCCCTGAAAGATCCTGCCCGAATTCCTTTCTGCAGCACCTTTCCAGTTCCCAATAAGGGAAAAGAGAGGCGCTAAGCGGCAGCCAGCTGACTCAACCCCCTAGCTTAGGGCTGAGTGTGACCTGGAGCTCCGCGAGGAAAACTAGCAATCTTACTCTGAACAGGGTAGACTGTGCAGGATAAAAATAGCAGCAAAAAGTCCAGCTTCAGGAACTTCACAAGTGACATGAAAGCCGGATATCCCACAACACAACAAAACAAAGACTGTATAACTGAGAGGCCAGCCACTGAGGGCAGATTTTTTTTTTTCCTTTTCACGTATGATAATTTCTTAAAAGCAGAGTAAAAGTTTTATTGTGTGGTGGGCGCCCCGACAAAAGACTGAAATTGATTTCCAACATAGTGTTCGTCCAGGAACACTGCTTTGTTCTATTAATATAGGCGAGAGAAAAAGATCCATCAACTTTTCTTTAAAATTCAGCCAGTGGCGGGTTTTTTTTTTTTTTTTTTTTCCACAAAAGCGAAAGTTCTCTTCTGTTGCTCTTTACTCTTTCCCATGGCTTGTGGTTTTGTTTATGGGCTTTATATAAATTGAGAGAAAAGGCCCACAGCTGGAGGATGTTTTGATGTAAGAGACAGACAGAAGTGTGTGCATGGCCAAGTGTGCATTCGTGTACACACACACACACACACACACACACACACACACACACACACACACGTTGTCAAATTACTCTTGTCATAAACTAAAAAATATGCCTAGTATTTATGTTTTTAAAATATCAAGCCAGAAAAGATTTCAAAGTCCAAACCTCCTTTCGCCACGTGGTCTAACAGGCTGATAAGCTTACGTGGTGAAGAAAGCAGTAAGTCCTACTATTAGAGTAAGCAGGCTTTCTAATACAGAATCTTGAGCAACTACAATCCTGCTAAGATCAGAGTTCTAAAAGCAAAACCATTCAAGATAACTACTGGCACCTGAACCTCTGTGGACATGTTCATTTCCAGTTGCATACAAATTATACAAATTTTTCTCCCTATTTTTTTAAAAGTTAAATTTGTAGAAGCCTTGTGGCATAAACGGGTGTCAATATGGTTTATAGTAGCCCTACTTCTATAAAGCCAATACCTCCTCTAGAGCCTCGATTGAAACCTAAGTCTCCCCTGCATTCTGCCCTTTCCTGTCACCTAGGTTCCCAAGGGATGAACTGCACATTTTTGACATTAGAGTGACAGCTTATATCTCACTACCACATTGGCATTTGGGTAGGGATTCTCCCACACCAAGGTCTCCCTGTCTAATTGTCTGCCAGGCCCAGAACCCTCATTCCAGAGGGGGAATTCAAGGTGTTTAGACTTCCTCTAGACACCTGCATGCAGAAGTGGCCCTTAATGCTCCCCTGGACTGTATGGCAAAGTTGGCCTCTAAGCATCGCTCTGGGGTGGGTGTTCACACTGCAAGAGGGTTCACAAGGCTTGGGCTCAGGGGTTACAATACATTCTCTGCATTGAAGGACTCCATGTATCTTAAATTCTGCCAAAGCAGGTCAGCTAAAATACAGGAAGTATACATTTTACAAGACATATGACAATATAATGGCAGTATCTATCCTTCATTAAGGAGTAACTCTGTGCCAGGCACTTTACATATGTCTGCATGTCTTTAATCCTCTCAATAACTCTATGGAATATATATTATTATCAGTTGCATTTCAGAGCTGAGTAAGAGAGTTTAGTGAGGTTAGCGACTTGCCCAGTGCGTGACAGCTAGTCAATGACTGGGCCAGAAATGGAACCTCACCCTCTGCTTCTGTGGCCCATGCTTAAACGGGTGAGCTGCACTGTCCCTCCCCCATTGGCTGCCTAGGTAAGAAAGAATGCCACACAATGAAGTAATCAAGGGCAGCTTTTAAATAGTAGAGATACATCCAGCAACACTCCCTTACAACAATATTGCACACTGATGTGTTTCATAAATCGTACATCTGGAACACTGGCATGTGCCGCCTCAGACCTCCTGCTGATAAAAACCTCAAGAAATAAAAGGAAAGCTGCAGCACGCGTGACCCAGCATGCTATGTGCTGCACTTCCCTTCTGCGCTGCAATGATGCTTTTAGCGCCACTGTGCTTCCTTCCAACAGCTATTATGTTTTCAAGCTTTTTTTTTTTTTTAAGGGACAGGGATTTGTGTTTATCCATGTTATTTACCCCATGACATCTAGAACACAGCCTTGCTTACAATAGAAAATATATAGACTTACTGAATGGAGAAGAAAACACTGGAGAAATGAATGCATCAAGATTTTTCCTATAAATGATGTCCAAAGTGAGAAATAAGTGTATGTTATTACTTTCAACAAAAATCTTCTGTAGACCCAACATATATTTGAAAGGTATTATGGTTTGGATCTGGAATGTCGCCCCAAAAGCCTCAAATATTTGAATACTGTGTATTACCCATGGATTCTGAGTGCTGTTGAGTGGTAGAGCCTGGTACAGTGTGGCACATTGCTGGGTGTGTGGTGGTGAATTACTGGCTATGTGGCCTGGAAGGATATACTCTTGCCTCCACTCCTCCCCAAGGCTTGACCCTTCCTCTTGTCATACCACAAGCAGCTTTTCTCTGCCAGACCCTTCTGCCATTGCCAATTGCCAATGAATGGACTGAGATCTCCTTGAACAGTGAGATAAAACAAACTTTTCCTTCCTTAAGGTGTTGATGTCAGGTTGTTCCAACAAGGAAGTGCCTAACAAAAATGATAAAAACACATGTGTTCTGCCTGAAGGAGGTGGACTATCTCCCTCACTAGGAGGTGCCATCCACCTATTACTTCAGCCCCAGCATAGCTTCTCAGGCAGATGCTATGAGCAGGTGATCTGAAGAGCCCACAGACCTGTAGAGTCAGCCTGTAAAGCCCCAAGGATGTGGAAAATAGCTGTTTTGCAGCAGCAGTAAAGAAGCACTCTGCCGTGTTGACTCTAGACCCTACTTCACTCTACTTTAAGTTCAGATTCTACATCAATTTCACGTTCTTACTTGGGTTGGCATCCTAGCACATTTGGCAACTTACAACCAATAACTACCACAGATGGAATTATAAAAATTTGGAGATTATAAAATTCAGTATACCATAGAAAACTATATGCCTAAATTCCAATATCTTTTTATATTAATTTTAATTGAATGGGCTTAAGTATAGAGCTAAAATAGGAAAAACTGAACTTTCATGATTGTGGATATGTACATACACAATATAAATGAACACATATGTATTAACTACATATTAACTATAAACATGTATATACACATATGTCAAGAACATTGTCTTCTGGAAACAAATAAATCCAAGGTAATGAGGTCAATCAATCCAAGGAGGACATTTCCCAACCAAACAATCGCAACAAGAATTAGTGTTAAGAAAGCCTTAATGATCCACCCTACCCCAAGTGGCTCACTAACAAACACCATGTTAAAGGCTGGAGGAATGGCACAGTGGTTAACAAGCTTGCCTAGCAAGTGCACAACCCCGCGTTCAATTCTGCAGCAGCACATAAACTGGGGGTGGGGGGCACATGACTGTAATCCCAGCACTTGAGAGGCTGAGGCAAGAGGATTCTCATGAGTTAAGTCCGACCTGACTTACATAGTGAATTCAGTACCAGCCTGAGCTATACAGTGAGACCCTGTCTCAAAAAAATACTATATTAAGGCAAGTAATACAGTATCTCCTCCTCTTGAAATATGGAGGCAAGTGCTTGCAGGGCAGTTTTTGGGGGTGTGGGGGTGACATTACTGTGCACTCTCCTATGCAAGGTCTGAATTCTTAGACCAGAGCATCAGCAGAATTTGAGGACAGTCTAGAAAAAAACAGACCCTCGAAGCTCATTGCCCATTTCAGACTATATTTGCAGGGAAGGTGAAAAGACCCTGACTTTAGGTGTTTGGGATCAACACTAGAAGTAATTTCACTTCTGAGTGGTCCAAATGAATACAAGAATGGATAAAATAAAGACAAATATCTCCTTAGCAAACACAAGCTGAATGTAGCATGTTGTGGTTTGGGGGTAGGTGAGAAAACAGGGAATAACAGCCACTCCTGTCCTTCCTCTGTTTCTGTCCTCTCTAGAATGAACTGTCCAGGAGGAAGACAGGCCCAGAGACTAGTGCTTCCTCTCCCCTTACAAAAGGTGCTCATATCCACGCAGAATCTTGAGGTCAAAAGAGCCTCTTCCTACTCTGCCCTGACATTGAAGGGCTGGGAGTAAAGGCTTCAGTTTCCAGTCAAGTCATGCTCTGAATGACAAGGCACATTGCTCACATGAGCTAATGCTTTTAAATGATCATTATCAGCCACTGGTGGAAATTATTGACTCTGAGAACACCGGCCACATTACTGGGAAATCACTTATGCACTGTCAAAAGACTTTGCTATTCATAGGTGAAAACTCTATTTCATTTTGATTAACCCTTCAGTCTCCCACTTGCTTTTCTTTAGCCCTAAGATTCCTATTCCAGATGCTAGATTTACAGTTTTTTCACAAATCTTTTTTTTTCTCCTGTGTACATCTCATTTAAATTTGCTTTGCATTTCAAGTAAGGTATTCTGATAGCCAGGAAAACTGTGAAAATTTGCAGGAAAAATTTCTTTTGATACAGGGTCTAACTCTGTAGTCCAGGCTGGTCCTGAGCTCACTGTAGTCCTGGCTGGCTTAGAACTCACAGCAATCCTACCGTCTCAGCATCCTCAGTGTTGGCATTACAGGCATGCTCCACCATGATCAGCTATTATGTGGTTCTGGGGGATCGAACCTGGGGCCTTATGTTGCCTAGGCAAACACTCACTTAACGGTGTCCCCAGCCCTGAAGGAAATTCTAACTTGTCATTGTGGGCTTACACATTAATATAATGACATTGGGGTATAGGGCAAGGAAGGTGGTAGTATGGAACATAGTGAAGCCTATGACTTTTGCACATCAAAAAGACTGAGGATGCCCAGCATTTGGGAGGCTGAGGCAAGAGAACTGCCATGAATTCTAGGATATCATGGGGCAGATAGTGAGTTCAGGATGACCCTGGACTATGGAGCAAGACCCCATCTCAAAAAAAAAAAAAAAAAAAGACTGAGGATCATAGTTGAAATCTTTTCATCCAACAAGAAACTCAAATACAAGAAACTCATCTACAATCACTCTCATGACCACGGTTAGCTTCCAGGTGGGTTCCCATGCACGCTATCACTGTTTCCCTATGTGTTCTTCAGGGAATGGCCCTCCTGCACGGACTGTCACCAGTCTCTTCTGATTGCTGCCTTCTACTGAACTCAAGCAGTTGTGTTAGATTACTTTGTACTTCAGAGGTTAGTAGCTGTGGATGCTTCTATACAGTGCACAGGGGAATATCAAGTACATCAAGACCTCAGTGTTTCCCTTGGTATAAATAAATAATGGGATAGGGCTCTATTGATGTTCAGCTTCTGTATGTGAAATTGTAATTAGTAACCCCCCTCACCCCGGCATATACAGGCACACACATACCACTCATTCATATATATGATTGTAGAATCTCAATTGTCAAAAAGCCTTTGGTGCCGTGACATGTATCATAGAGATGTTTTCATTTCCTTTCCATCCCCAGCACCACTATTGTTTCCAATAGAAAATGGGCATTTGGCTTAAAATATCCTTTGCATATTACGCTCTTAAAAATTACTTTAAGTCAGAATCATGAGGTTTGACCCTCCATGTGGCACTCTGAACACGAATGGCATGGTGGTACCCTCTAGTTCAGATCAAGCCCAGAATGAAACCCTGCTGAAGATCTTTTATTAGCATTATTGGTTGTTTCTTTTTCTATTTGGGCACTTATCACTTGCTTCTTTTGTTGGAAAGCATACGAATTAGACTTGTAGATAGTTCAGCTAAAAACAGATGTAGATGAATTTATATCCAGAATTATTCTTTAATTTTCAAGATGATCACCTCCCCAGGAAATATAACTGTAACTTAATATGGAAAAACAGAACTACACTCTGACCGCACAGACCAATGAAGACAAAGTTAATTTCAAATTCAACATAATTAACTACGGAAACATTTTTCTAATCAAAAAAAAATTATAGAGAAATACAGAAAATTACTACACGAAATTTGTATTTAAAATTCTGTTCTAAAATTGTGCAAACAATGCCTTAAATGTCCCTTTTCATTCCAACATGCTTATCCCTGCTGTAGATGCAGCCAGGCTTACACCACCTAGAATCTTAAATGAACTCAAATTCGACACCTTGCTTTCTCATTCTCAGGAAGAAGCAACTGGAGAATGAGCCCTCACTCAGCCTAGTGTCAACAGCGATAGAATAAGTTTCCCTTTCTTTGTTAAGCACTAAATGATCCACTAGAAACTGGGCATAAAAGGCTGTTTATTATTTCTCCAGCAAGAATTTTAGGATATCTTGATGAACTACTTAAACTGATAATACTCCCTAGTTTCATCATTTGAGAGCAAAAGAAGGTGTCCTTTATCTTATGTGTCAGGTATACCACTTCTACTGGGCTGAAACATTTTGCCCCAGAAAAATCCAGCGCCTCCTAAGGCACTAAGAATATCCTTTGATATGGCAAAAGGAGGTAGTAAAACTTTCCAAAGTTAAGTACATTAGGAAAGGTAGCTGGGGGGTTAGTACTTGCCTCAACTAACCCCAGATATTCTGAAAAGCACTCAGACATATACCGTGAGGTTTCCCTTGGTTGAATTCTTCAGGTGAAGAACTAGGTATAGAGGTGTTTGTTTAATGCACTGTCTCAGGGTTATCGGTGCATTCATTAATGATTGCCTTTCATTGCGGCCTTCACCCTGGCACATGGAAGTCTGAAACACTGGCAGCTAAGGCTCAGAAATCGGGTACCAGTTCTCGGGGCCAGCAACATGAATTCTCTGTTGTGCTGCACAGATCTCAGCCTTTCACTGGGATTACGAAGGAAAACCCTGCTGGGGATCAGAACAGCACCAACCACAGAAAATACACCCACCACATGCTTATTGAACATGTACTCCAGGAGGGAGGCAGGTACTTAAGAAAATTGAAATAACATCTTGTCCTCAAGTACCCTTGTGAAATGGGACCAACAGGTCTGTATGTAAATAGTATAGAGAGATTATAATAGAAGGAAAAACAATGTGTGCTGAGAAGGAGGGATTTTGACTGGGAGGTAAGAGGCGAAAACCTGCAGAGGGTGGCATTTGAGTCTTCAAAGCTGCATTCGCCCACAATAGGTGGAGCAGGTGGTGTGTGGGTGGGAGGCATCCCAGCCAGAGGCCTCACAGAAAAAAGAAAAAGAACTGATGGCAATGTGGGAGCAGGGGCAGAGGATGCGGAAAGAGGAATGTCTGTGCTCAGGGCTCTGATCTTGGTTAGGCCTTAAATGCCACAAAAAGTGGGTTAGAATTTACCCTAAGGAGCACAAGGAAGTAATAAAGATTTCTGACCATACTTGTCATGACCAAGTGTGTGCTCAAAGAAAGGACTTCCAGGCTCCCAGGGAGGGAAGAGATGAGAGTCACTCACTCACCATTTTGCTTTTCCTCTCCCAAGTCTCCATTACCACAGCAGCTAAGAGTGTGAGGGTGTGATCTATATCGAGGCAGTCATCTAAGCCGTGGCAAGACAGAGATGAGAGCATGCATTGTTTTTAGATATACATGTATCCCAAAAGGAAACGGCAGGAGAAGCGAAAAATATTTGGGAGTTTTTAAGTAAAATGCACCCTTTGACCTAAACTTGTGCTTACAAGTTAACAATATTTCTAAGCTGTCTATCAGAGACCATTTAGAGGAATTTGGTCTTTTGAAGGCTGCCAGGCCTAAGGCTGTGGGCAAGGTTCTTTCCTGAAGAGATTGGCTTCCTCCCAAGATTGGAAAATGGAGGTCGATAGCTCTCTCTCTGTCTTAACAGGGCTATGACTGAAAGGGACAACACATGCTTCAATAACCTCTTGGGCAACATAAATCCTGTTAGGTAGGAAAGTACATCAAGCTGATGACAATGTGAGAAATTCTGAAGACAAAACAAAACTATCACAAAAAATTCTGCATGGGAATTCCTCTGTTCATCCCCTTCTCGGATTAAGTTGCTCAGAGCAGTGCGTCCAAACACTTGCTCAAAAGGGAGCATTCAGGCTGTTGGTAGCAGCAAGATTTTTCTTTCAGCACAATTATTTTCTATTTGGAAAAGCAGTATACTGGCATCAACTGTATTTCTAAACATTAGCAAAAAACAACCAAGAAATAAAGTGATGCACTGCTAAAAGATTCTTGGTGAACCCCTGATATGCTCACAAGAAATGGTGGCAAGAGCAAGGTGGTTCTTAATTCATGGTAAGGACTTGTTCAAGCAGAAAGATGGACTCTGGCGGGGGACCTAACAACTCTCACGCCAGGATGTTATCTGGAAAAACCCTATTTTTTGAGAAAACTAACAAAAAATAGGGTTAACCTGCCTGCTCCATGAAAATAGTGCAGGTTAATTTTAGGGGAGGGAAGAAGTAGGGCTGAAAGCCACAGGAAATCACGGTGGCATGGCATTTCTACAATGCCTTTTTTCTTGGTTAGTTTCATATGTGGTAGGTAATATTTATCCGTGTTTCTGGAGGACCTGTTCTAAGCCTTGGGAAAGCACAGGGAACAACAACAACAACAAAAAAACCTCTGCCCTCAGGAGCTTACACAGAAGACAGGATACAAACATCTAAGTAAGTAGAATGAGCACTATGATAAATGGTGCAAATGCTAAGTATAAAGAGAAACTGGGAGTTGAGGGTGGTTGGTGATGCACACTTGGAATTCCAGGCTAAGGCAGGAGGATCAGAAGCCTGAGGCCAGCCTGGGCAACTTAGTGAGACATTGTCTTAAACAAAAATGAGTAAATAAATACATAAATAAATAAATAAGGGCCAGGATGGAGCTCAGTGGTAGAGTAGTTGAATGCAAATTTTCAATATACTGTGAACAGTATTTTAGCATCAGCATATGCCAAGCATGGCAGATTATTAACTAAGTCTACACAGGGTGGGGTGGGGAAGCCTTGGAGGAAGGAAGGTACAGCATCCAAGCATGGTGGCCAGAGAGTGAAGAAACCAGAGCTAGGACAGGCTTTAGGGTAGACAGGGACGATGAGCTGCTGTGACGCTATGCAGCCCGAAGGACCTGGGTTTGTACTCTGAGTTGGGTGATCAACTTTTGAAAAGTTTTGAGTTGTAGAAGAGGATCCGAATGGTTTTAAGAACTATTCTGGCTGAGCTTGGCGACCCATGCCTCTAATCTCAGCACTCTAGGAGGCTGGGCCAGAAGGATCACACAAGTTTGAGACCAGCCTGGGAAACCCTGTATCTCCAAATAAAGTGAAAAAATGGCTGGGGTAGGGTGCAAGAACAGGAACGACAGACCAGTTAGGATATAAATATAGCAAGCAGAAAGGCCAGGCATTGCTATGATGTTGGTGATGACAGAAGTAGCAATAACAATAAAAAATATACATCTTGTCTTAGTTACTTTTTTGTTGATAGGACAGAATACCTGACATCCGCAACTTTAGGGAGGAAAGATTTATTTTAGTTCAGTTTCAGAAGCTCACCGTCCATTCACAAATGGGTGGGCAGCTTGAAATGGTTGGAAACCCATGGTGGGACCAGCGTTGGAGACAGAGCTTCTCACAGCATGGCAGAACAGAGCCAAGCCTGGGAGGAGGGGTGGGGCTACCCTTCCAGGTCAAGCATCTGCCCCTTGCAGCCAAGCCCCGCCTCCAGACAGTACACAATATTCATAGGTCCACGAGGTTTCTGGAGGCCACTGTAGATCCAAAGCACAACACATCCATATATATACCAAAATATGCACATTGTTTTGGGAAGAATTGCCTCTGAAATTCCCCATCAAAGATTTCTCCAGAAATCTCAGTGTATAGGAGGAAAAGAATCAGCCTTCTAAATAAACTCTGAAAATTCGCTAAAAATGCTAACCTGAGGAATCTCCCTGTAAATAAATGAATAAATAAATAAATAAGCCCTTGTCAGAAGGGGAGGAGCACGTCTCTAAAAAAACACCAAACTGTTGATATCACTAGTGACTGAGCAAACCTCAAGCTAGGGATTTAGAGAAACTACCTCTTCTGAATTCAATCACATGTGTTGCCAGCTGGGTTCTAAAACTAAAGTTTCCAAGCAGGATTAAGACTTGGCTTCAAGGTTAACATTTTTTGTTTTTGCTGAGCCATGTATCAAAAAGAGCATTTCAAAGGAAAATACACCCAATGCAAATTTACTACAAAGCCCCATGGTAGAATAGATTCTCTTAACTATTATTATCCATTGAAAACACTTAGTTTTACTGTGGAAATAAGCAATAAATATTTCCAAGCTATTAAACAAACAATATCACTGTTATATATGACAGTTCACATAACATAAAATCGATTTATCTTCTTTTGGAAGAAGGAGTAGGGTAATACAACCCCTCCTCTTCAGATGAAATTGCTGACATCTGACCAACTGTTTACCCTCTAAAACCAATTTTATGTCCAGACTAGTAAGAACATACAGAGAATCGTCTTGTATTAGCTTGTGCTTCAAAAATAAATTATATAGCTTCTCTAAAAAAGAGAAAATCATTTTAATCTTTATAGTAATTTAATCACCTGCAGTTGTAGTCATTCTATGCAGAGATTAGGGTCTCCATGGATACCTGACACTTCCCACCGTTAATCGCTGTCTTACATGAGAGCGATGTGTAGTTATTTTCCCAGCATCTCTGACCCCTTTCTCATGGAAATAATTCCTATGAAATACAGCTCTTGATATTTAGGATCTACGTACCTAAAGGCTTGATATAAGTAAAAATATTGTAAAACAAAGCTATAATGATAAAATTCCAAAGACTAAGCAGAGAAAAAGTATATAAATATATTTTATAGGCATGCTCTGCTTAACTGCAAAGCTCTACCTTGAGTCCGGTGAAATATACTATTGTGCCTGCATACATTTACCACGGTGAAATCTGACCTTATGAGAAACACCTGCTTGTCTCAGGTAACTACCTCACACAAGGAAGAGGCATTGTGAAATTAGAGAATTGGTCTCTCAGAGCTTCTAAACTTAGTGGGCTGAGTATTGACTATCCAGGACTGAGACTAATCACGCCTGCCGCTGCTGCAGAGAACCATTTCTCTGAGCACATTCTTGCTGTCTGTTTACAATGAGGCTGCTTTCAGTGTTGGCTTAACAGTCCAAGTCGTAGAAAGGAGTTACCAAACACTCTGGAAGTGATCTTTTGAAATTGTCTAAATGGTCATTTCACGTCTCCAGATAATAAATTAGTACAGAGATGAAGATGTGTTACTCAAATTTTCCTACGTGGAGTTTTTAATGCTTGTTTTCTACTACAAATCTAAAACAACATACTCCTAAAAATAAGTTCATAAAGACATACAAGTGCAACTTTAAGCGTCAACTGCATGCTGGATGATTTAAAAAAAAATTCTAAGATCATCAATTAGGACTTTCTATTTACATAATTTTCTTTAAAATCCTAAAAAAAAAAAACTAGATGAGAAGTAATGTACATCCTAAGCAATGAGGAAAACCCATATTTTTCAATGTTAATGAAGAGAGATTCTGACCAGATCTTCCTCTCACTCCCCTTAAATTCAACTACAGTTTAAGGCAGTTCCTCTTATTTGCAGACATACAGACTGTGCAAAGCACAGATCACCTCCGTGGGTTTCACAAACGCTTTAAAGGCCAAGAAAGCAGTGTTTTCTGCCCCATTACTCCCCGGAAAGCCTAATTACAATTCAGATACTGTATGCAATGAAGGCCGGGGGCCGAGCTGGGGATGGCAAAAATCCCTTGAAAATCCGGAAAGAAGCAACCTGCTGCTTTGGAAGAGGAAGGCCTCTCCCAGAGGATGCCGGCCTCAGAACCAGGCTGTCCATCTTACCTGGTATGAGCAGTTCTCCTGATGTACCATCTCAGTGCATCCTAGGGCGCAGACCCCAAAGCAGGACTGCTCAGCGAGGCTGCGGAGGGAGGGCGCGGAGCATGCAGGGGCGGGCGCAGAGAACGCCCTGGTTAGGCAGGGGCTCCCCGCAGATTAAAATGGATGCTGTTTCCGACCAACCTGCGCAGTGGCACTGCCTGTGCCGGGAAGCGCGCAGCCCGCTCGAGCCGCCAAGCTACTGAGCTGCTCCCGCTCCTCGGAAACCAGTGAGGCAGGCTTGGAACATGGAGCGAGGACCGGGCTGGGGGAGGGGGCGGGCGCATCACTCGCACAATCAGCCAATTATATTATAGGCACAAAGGAAAGGATCAGTCTGGGGCTGGTGTGACCTTCTGGTGCTTTACGAAGGCAGTTAACTGATGTGGAAACATTCTAGTCCTCATTAAAGAGAAAAAGGCCAGCGAGGGAGAGGGGAAGAGACAGACACAAATCAATGCTGCAGTTGGACGTTTCTAACCTTCAGCAGCAGCATCCTTCCTGCCACTAATGTGGCTCCGTTGGCGCTTATCAGGGAAAGAGGCCTTAAAGATCATTTCAGAACTTTTAGCACGCTAAAGCGAAAGAATCCATCCTGAACACTGACATTAAAAGGCTGTTTTCAGTGTTGAGGTTTTCGAAGTATTTGTCAACTTTACAACTGAAGAGAGAAAATTATGTTGTAATTTTTAAAAGATTCTCTTTTTCTTGGCTCTCAACGGATGCTAAGGCAAGCAGAATAATTATTTCTATATTTTTAAGGAAAAGAGCTTATTAAAATATTACAAAGTTACAATATGTCTTCATTTTCATGAAAACTAAATTTGTACTCTAAGTTGCAAGCTTTGAAAAATTACATATGTATTATATATACATATATATGTCAAGACTTTAATATGGAAACATTAATACAGTACATGTGATCGTTCAAAATAAACAATCTTACCCAGAAGACAGAAAACGAAAGAACTCTAGACTTGCAGGCAATAATTAGCGAAAAGATGAGCTTTGCATCATCTATGCTCCTGGGGAAAAAATAGAGTCAATTTCTGAGAAGCCTAAAGGCCACTCCCTGGCTTAAGTATATCCATAGTTTATAAATTTTTCAAAGTAACTTCATGTCAGAAAGTTAAGAGAAGATCCCAATAAAATAATATTTCCTTATCTATAGGCCCCAGTTGTCACAGGCAAGCTGTTTCATAGTTTCTTCACAAAATGGCCCTGAGCACATAAATGGTACTCATTTTAGACATGACTGAATGTAGAGCATCACATTAAAAAAAAAACAGTTGAGGTATTATTTTAAGCTATTTTAATATCTATCTTCTGAAAAGCTCTTCCTCTCACCAATAACCACAGTCTCCATTATGTTACTCATAGAGAAAAGAAGACTCCTTTGGCCTAAGAAAGAAAACTGACACGTTGGACAAGTTTTCATATCAAGTACTCTCAGAAGGAAAAGTGAGTTTGTGTTACAAACAATTGGTAGTATGTTTTTAATTTTGTAACAAGTTTTCTGTTTATTGGAAAGAGAAAAACTCTATAAATATTTTAAAGTTTTAGGACTTGAGAAAAGAAGAAAAGCCTGCTCCCCTAGTTTAAGTTCATTGATGTATTCAGTGCACACGCATTTCAGCCTTCCTGCTCTGAGAATAAAGGTGGCCGGGAAGGCTCACACTCTGGTGTTTAGTTCTCATGGGCTCCAATTTCCACACAGAGTTCCAGGGCACAGCACTATGGAGATATCCTCCACAAAGGCTCACAACCTTTCTTCTCCCTGAGCAAATGAGAAAGATGGGCTATGTACAACTTGCAGGGCTTTCTACACTGTTCCTTGGCCTGTCACACAACCGGCATTTCGATGAATGAAGCAGAGGCCGAGGGTAGATGGCCAATCTTCTTAAATACAGGATATAGGAAAGAAGACAGGGAAAGAAAACAACACATCTCCACCTCCAGCTCCATTCTTCCCTAAGGGTAATCACAGGGTTGAGGGACTTTTGCACGAAGTGCCTTGCCATATACACAATATACACAACTGCCATAGGAAGGCTCTGGAGTCCTAAATTTGAGCAAGGAAAAGTTCCTTTTCCTAAATACCAGATAAGATGAAAAGGAAATCCCATGTTAAGTTGAGAAGGCTTGATCCCAGCTTCCAAGGCAGTACAGCTCCAACTTCAAAGGCTCCTGAAACTCTACTCAAGTGATCACCTCGACAATCTGCACTCTCATGTTCCGTAGTCTATAAATCTTAGCATTCAGTAACATGCTTCCTAGCTATATAAGGCTTAAAAAGTCACTTTTGGGACACTGTTCTCTTTTGAAAACTGAAGGCTCTGGACGTCTTATATAAGCTCCTATAGACATTTATCCTGTGTTGTAAAAAAATAAAAATAAAAAAATAAAAAAGGTCTAAACATGATGCCTCTTCACCATTGCTGGTTCATAAATAGTGGAAGTGACTCAGGAGTGGCCTTAGGGAGAACATTTTTGACGACTGTATCCCCAAATCCTGTCAAAAAGCCTTCCTAAGAGATATAAGCAAGATGGAAAAAAATAAAAGGTACATCAAGCAGGCTTCTCTTTATAGGCATTCACTGGAAAGTACTCTGTGTTATCATTTAAATTAAGATTTTCCAGTGTAAAACACTTTAAACAAAACCAGCTGTCCCAAGTACATTTAAGCAAGAACAATTTGTCAAACCATATTAATGTTTATTTTTGACTAAAAAATGATTGATGGAATTTTTATTTTAAGCCCAGTCCACGAAGTACAGAGATTCTTTTCTTCTCAAGTCGTTTGGCTTCTTTTCTCATTGAAGTATTGAGTCTCACGGTTAGATGGATCATTTAATCCAACACTGTTCTTTTCCAGATACGGAAACGAAGGTCTAAGAACCTTGTGGCTGACCCGCCACCAAGAAAACAGTATCAAAGTAAGGAAAATAAAGAAACAAACATGATTTTTGGATTCATGCCAAATGAAAAAGTGAATGATGCTCTCTCTATAAAACAACGCTGTTCTTAACCAGGTGTGTGGCACATTCCTGTAATTCCAGCTACCAAGGAGACTAAGGCAGGAAGATTAGGAGCTCAAGGCCAGTCTGGACAACACAGGGAGGCACCTGTGTCAAACAAACAAACAAACAAACAAAGGAACAAATAATGCTGCCATGATCTATCATGTTGAAATCTAATCCCCAATGGGAAGGCAGTAGGAGACGAGTTTGTCAGGAGGTGATTAGGTCATGAAGACAGAGCCCTTCTGAATGGGGTTCATGCCTTAGCAAGAGACTAAGGAGAGCTGTCTTGTCCTCTCCACGTGAGTATATGTTGTGAAGATGCTGTCTAAACCAGGAGTCAGTTCGGAATCTCAGCAGGGAATGAATTTGCTGGTGTCTTCATCTGTGACTTCTTACCCTGTAGAACTGTGAGCAATAAATTCTGTTGCTTGCAAGCCATCCACTCTATGCTATTTTGATATAGCAGCTTGAGAGGACAAACACTAAATGAAGGCTCATCAGACTTGAAGAAATAACTCCTTTTGGCTGAGTTAAACTAATCTCAAAACAAAATCTGTCATAAAGAAACAGTGAGGTTGCAGTGTGGTTTTACCTCAGCCTAGGTTCAAGGTATGCTCTAAGGAAAAAAAAAGATTAGAATTTTTTTTATTAAAATACTGTTCCTGTTTCTGCCACAGGACAAGCGAGATCCAGAAAACTTTTTCTCCTTTTTTTGGCAATTAACTTGTTCTTAGCATAGTTTCATAAGTACAGTAATATGGGGTCAGGGACTAACCTGAAAGGGGCATAGAAAACTTTTTGGCATAAGCTGCAGTAGGCTTATGTTTGGCTTATACAGGTATAAACACTTAGGAAAATTCGATGGATAAAATATTTAAGATATGCACATTTCCTTATATGTAAAATTTACCTTTAAGAGATAAAAATGAATTGGGTAACAAATTTTGAAGTCTAGTTAGTGAGACGCAGGCAAACATAGGTAGAGAGCCATTTCCTGATATTTACGACTCTGAGATGCATCAAATCACTGAGATGAACTGTCGGACAGTAGAAGGGCAGGTCAGTGGAAAGCCAACGAAGCAAGCTCAGTAGAACATCCACAACAGCATCAAGGAGGTACATAAATTGCCATCTGTGAAAAAATTCCACTTAAAAATATTCACAATGGAATGCTGGGGAAAACAAAATATTGGGAACAAGGAACATGAGCATGTAAGTTACTATCATATGCAATAACTTATACACCTTTCTTCCGAAAACTGGGGGAAGCAGGTGTATAGCTTTAAGATGTACTTCTTTATAGGGCAACGACAGAAAAGGAATTGTAAGGATAATTCATCTGGTGGCTATCAGAGAAAACTAGTCCTTGGATGCTGCAGCCAGAGAAGAATATTGTCATTATTGTTGCCATCAACACACTTCATGCTACCTATGACTCCAAACATCTGAAAATGCTTCCCAGTATAACTTTCTCCAACACCTCCTTTGGTTCCTTGTAGTTGAAACAAATTCTGACAATGTGCAATGTGAAGCACTGCTTCTGCTCGCAAGGAGTTTGGTAGAAGAAATAAAACAGTGCACAAATGACTACTCATAAGGAAGAATGGATTCAGTGCCTCCAAAGAGATTTTGTGTGTTGCTCCATTAGGAATTTAGGGGAGGAAGAGAACTCTTAGTTACAACAAGGCAGAAGACCGCATTCATTTGTTCATTTGGTTGTTCACGTCTTTAATATCTGTCATTTCTAGGTCTAGATTGACAGAAGTTTTCTCAGAATTTGGACCTTGGTTGGCTTACTCAGCGCTATATCCTCAGCATAGGACATAGTACTTTGTATACAAAAGGCTCATGATAATTACTTTTAAATGAATAAATAAATGTGTGTGGCCTTGAGAGAGATATCTTATTTTGTTTTGCCTCATTTTTACAAACTGAAATTGTTTATTTCTCCTCACTCTGCTAATAACACGATGAAATGAGAATGACATCTAAAATGATTCATAAGTTCTCAGGAAAAGAACAGATATGGATTTTTTTCCTCTCCGAATTAAAGAAAACTACAATAGTCCATGGAATAGAGGTCTGAAAGATAATGTGATCATAAGGATGGAGAGGGAAGGAGTGAGGATATATTTCCACACGTCAGAAAGATCTGAAGGCACTGAGGCAGCGGTGTTGCGCTGAGGTGAACCTGACAAAAAGCTGAGGGTTTGAAACTACCATTGGAGTAGAACGGATGCCACCAAATGGAAGTTAGCAGGAAGAACGCATTCTGAGGACCGGTGGGGTAGGTGGGGGGCAGAAAGGAGCCCTTTAATTTTTCACCATGAAGTTCTCAGTTGAAAGTGCAACAGGAAGCTGGGGATAAGAGAGAAGTCGGGCTGATAGAAATTAGGGATCTCTGGCACAGAGAGAAGAGTCAATTGTACAGAAATGGAGTTGATCAAGGAAAGAACTGCAGAGAAGAAACTAAAGAGAAACAATGACATCACTCTTGTAGGCACAACAGTGGCCCTCACCTTCCCTGCCAAACATCCACATGGCAAAGGTGCCAATGCAAAGGTTATAATTACAAATTCCTTATCAGGTAAACAAGGAATCTGCAAGAGGAAATATTAGCAGCATGAAAAAAACATGGATCAATGTTGTTAGCTTTGAAGATAAAGGGAGAGGCTGCTACCCAAGCTGCCAAAAGATGGGATGGACTTTTCCTAAACCTTCCCGAGGGATGCAGTCCAGCTAACACCACACCACCGACATCTTCATTTGAGCCCCCTGAGGCTCATTTTAGACTTCTGATGTCCAGAATTGTACTGCAATAACTTTGTGTTGATTTAAGCAGCTATATTCGGGATGACTTGTCATCAAGAAATAGAAAACTAACACTCGGGTGAGAATCCACATTGAAAGGGACAGCTGATGCAAGGAGATGTAAACAGGGCAGCAGGAAGGTGGAAGCCAGCATGACAGAGCCAAGGAGAGGGCGAGAGGCTGATGTAACTTAATTGCTCTAAGTGCTGTGGGGAGGAGGAGAAAAACAACCAGGAGCCATGGGTTTGGAACGTGAGGGAGTCACAAGTCACCCTTAGGGAACAATTTCAGTAGTAGTGTGTTAGAGGTGGCCGTTAGGTGGTTATGGTTAAGAAGTCTTGGGCTGAGTTTAAAAAGTGTGCTGATGAATCAGAAGATTAGGGTGGTAGCTATATACCAGAGCATACATTCATATATATGTATATATATACATATATATACACACACACATATATATATACACACATATATATACATATATATACATATATATGTAATAAAATATATAAAATACAGAGAAAGACTGTTGATGTGGCTGATGGGAGGGCATGGGATCCAGCTGTGAGGTAGGCAACAGGAAAGGCGCCAGCTAGAAGGGAGAAACTGATGAGTGAGCGGGTAAGTAGAAGAGCCCAGTGTCGGCAGGGCATCATCAGGAACACCTGGCAGATGTTTATTCTGCCTTGGAACAAAGTGGTCAGTCAGGTTACAAAGCAAGGTTAAGTATGAGGAAATCCTGGTAGGGATGGGGATGGATACAGAGGTGCAGATGGGAAGATGGGGGGTGGCCTTGGCTGGGTCCTTCACAGAGTAGCTGCAGGTTAAGATCCCTTGAGCAGGCAGGCTGGCTGGAGCAGGATCGGGGGGGCTGGACCGATGTGGGGAAGCTTTACAAAAAGATTTTACAGGAGCTTTATTGTGTTCCTCGGGAATGCTGTATTCATTTCTATTTCTTCTGTAGAAGAATAAGAAAAACAACTAGGATAGATGAAATTCACAAGACACATTAAGCGTAGATATTGATTATGCAGTAGTTTATAAGATGTAGGCGAAAAGCACCACAGACGTACTTGATTTAAGTCATGCGTAAGTAAGCAGATATAGTCAGAACTCAGGAGATGCATTCAGCATTGGTAAGTAAGTTAGGAATCCAGATGAGTTAAACCCAAATCAAGGGTGTGTGTGTGGGGGGGAGGGAGTATTTGGGTGCACGTGTGCACACGCTGAGCATAGCAAGAAATACAAAGACTAAAGAAGCACCCAATCTTATGACATGCTGAATAACCCAAGGCAATGAATAACGTACTTGATACTCATTAGATTGCCCATTGATGACTCCCATTCTAGCCCTACATGTCCTCTGCCCAAGACATTGGCTTCTGCTTCTCAGCTTCTCAGCTGGCTAAGCAGTAAGCTACGAAGGGCCTTGCTGCTGTGTCACTGGAGATACCTTCTACTTGGGAAACACTTCTCCAACCTTAACTCGTTCATATGTGTCATGCTCAGGGAGAGTGTGTGTGTGGCAAATAAACACTTCATAATCCAAGGAGCAGGTATATTAACATGGCTGTTCCACATTCCTTTACCACATCCTAAGTATGCCGGTTTAGCCCACCTTGTTGTCCCTTGCATCTTGCTTTGTTTCAAACAGACTTAACTACCTCTATGATGGGAGCATGTTAATTTGGCTTGTGACTTCTGGAAATGAGTACATGCTGGTAGATTTGCAGGTGACTACTGTATCAAAGTCATTTGCCAAATTACAGATGTGGAGTAGAAGCAACTGATGAAGGCAGCTGGTATCAGGATATTTCTATATATTTCCATCAAGAAGAGGCCCAGTAATGGGAACTGAGAGAAATATAAAAATAATACAGGCTATAATTTTTCTATATAATTATAAATAAGAACTTACCTGAGAATGTACAGTAGCTAATTTACACAGAACTTTAGTTCTCTGATATTAATTACCTTTCTGTTTGTTATTTCAGGTTATATTATAAATACTTTGCTGAGAAAATTTAGTATGAATCTATGGCTATAACTTTTTAAAAGCATGAGAATCTGTTTTAAAATTAAAATCTATATGCAATACACAAAAATGTTTTTATCAGGATCAAATTATTCTGAGTTCAAATTTATAACTACCTATTTTGTTCCTCAATGAGAACATGAAGATCTTCCATTGTATGCAAATGTTTGGAAACACAATTTACAGGTGCCAGTTACATTCTCATTTCAAGTGTAGTTTTACACTTATGTCTGCATTTTGTTTTGGCTGCAGTGTGTCACAAGAATCCTGTTTCATACATATAAGTAGTTGTAAATGGTAGCAATTCTTTCATAATAGCTTATGGTGCAAGCAATGGATTTTCTTATTAAATATATCCAGAAGCTTCAAAGCAAAGTAGTAAAAAACTTGTTCACGATTGCTTTACTAACAATATGGAGCAATTACTCACACTTCTTATAAACAAGATAAGAAAAGGCAGAGTACCCACACTTACAATAGGTCATTAATCTATAGCAAGACCTCATTTGACAAATGGGCCGTTCACTTGTCACTGTACAACCCACTATCAGGCTTGACGACAGCCTGTACGGAACAGATGTGTCTGACCCTAACCTGGTACTGAACCTTGCTGGGCTTCTGAAGCAACTCAGATCACTTTTCCTGAGTGGCTATGCAAGGGCATGGGTTTTTCTGAAAAGTTAGTACACAGCTACCATCTTCAGAGTCAATGGCACACCGATAAATTCAACTAATTTGAGAATATAAAAGATTAGTGGAGTTGGCAGTATAAATAGGCTGATATAAAAAAAAAGAGATGGGGAGAAATACTTTCCATAGATAACTCACAAATAAAATCCTTACAATAAAGGCTGAAATCGTATTTTTACCATATTTTACAGGACAACTTTTCTCTCAAGTCCTACAGACAATCTAATTTGTAGATGTATTCTAAATTATTTGTTACATTTCAGATCTCTGCAATTTTCCCTTTTATTTTTTGGGGGAATGAGGATGAGGTGTTTAGCAGTTCATTAAAATAGGTGCAAATTAGTCTCTAAAAATACCTCCTGCCACCCTGGGCTTCTACAGGCACAGTTTGAAATTCACTGCTCTGGCAGTGCTGGAGCAGCAGCCTTGCTTTCCCTGCAGAACAGTGAAGCAGGCTGTATTTCTACAGAATTTGCCAAAGTGTGTGTTTACTACACATGGCCCTTTGTCTATTGCCCCAGTATTTTCTGTCCAGTGCAGGCATGCTGCAGAAAATTTGCACCTGATTCATAGGTAAATTTGAGTGAAGTCTACACGGTTTTATCTCAAATTTATGTCCACGTTTTTTAGTCTCCATTTCCAGTCTTTGGAGTCAGAAACAGTGGCAAAAAAATGAAATGTAGTAAAAAATTTACAGAGCTAATACGAGACTTTCCAAAGGAAACTAAGCTGGCTTTCCAAGAAAGGCAAGCCCACAGGGGCATCAGTGCATAGGGAGAAAGGCACGTAGATTCCCTTTATCCTGCCTGGTCTTTAACTAGCCCTAATAATCCTCTCTCCTAATTAAAGTGCACTTATCTAAAGCTGCACATAAAATTTCTGACGAAAAAAGTTAACACAGCTCTCGGGGTGGAGGTACTTGATTAAAACCAGGTTAAAAGGATATTAGGGAAGGGACTGACACTGATTTTGAAGAAAGATGACCTCTAGTGGACAATTTTGTTTTCTCAGCTAGTTTAAAAACAGGAACAGGATAACAAAACAAAACAAATATCAGAAGTGTGATCCTTTACGTACGTTTTGGTGGTGTTTTAAATAACGATTGCACTATTCATAGCTAAGTCTTCAGTTACACAAGTACAGAAGTATAAAGATGACATTAATGCTAATATATCTAAAGTGACACAGCAGGCCATCTTTGATGGTTTTGGAGTTGACAGAACCTTGAACCAGGAAGTAAAGACCTATTTTTGGGCTCAACTATGTATCTTATTTGCTGTGCTCCCTTGGACAATTGCTTTTTATCTAAAACCTTTATTTCCTAATCTATAAAAATCTATAAAAATAAGTTGTTTATCAACTGCCACCCTTTCAGACTGATTGATGGCTATTCTGAAAAATCACGTTCTCTTTACATGAACATTCCAAATCAGCAATACAAAATTAATATTGTGAATAGCATTATATATAGCACTGGATAAGTCAGCGAAAAATACTAAATTTCAATTGAACGTCTTCATTATAGAAGTTTAGTGATGGTAAAGGCGAGGATTATTTCCCTTTTCTTTTACCCTGATTTCATTTCAAAAACTAGAAACTGTAGCTGATCATTTCATTAAGAAAACTTAGTTTATTATGAAAATCAGGATTGCTATTTTTAAAAGATTTTGCAAGGTAAATAAAAATAATGGTGAGAAATGGAAACATAATTTATGTAGCGTGTCTTTTCAGGAAACTATTTGCTCGTCAACTGACAATGTGTTTTTCCTAAGGCATCACTAGAATAAAACAGAGTATTTTATGGATGGAAACAATAATTTACGATTAAACTGTTAACACAATCTCCAAGGAACTATAAACATTTATCAATGGTCCTAAAATTGCTTTTAAGTACAGGAATAGTGTTGAAGTACTATTAGTTATAATGGGATTTAGTACCTAAGAATTTCCTCAGGTACATTTGCTAACCAGTTTTTCCAAGAGAAATTAAGTGGCAATGTGCACTATTTGTTCAATCTTTCTCATCCTTACCTTCTCAGAAGAGATGTTCAAATGATTTTAGTTGCTAAAAGAATAAATTCTAGTGCGAAATGTTTTCTGAAGTGCAATAGAAATGCTCAAAAAACCATTTAATGATCTCGTTAATTTGCTTTACCTTAAAGCTACTGAGTGAAGAAACTTTCTTCTTTTTTAAAAGCAGGATATAAAAGTACCAGTTTAGAAAAATGATCCTACTCAAAACATCAAGCAAAGGGTAAACTCAGAAAGGAGGGTTAAAATATATCACGGATTATTTCTAAACAAATTAATTTGCATATTAATTCCAAGTCTTCTAAAACTGTAATTACTGAGTTTTCCTTTGTGAATAGCAAAGGTTTCAGGCACTTAATCTGGGCCTGAGGAGTGTCCAGTTCTGGAAAATACTTGGGCTTTCTCACAAAGAATGCCAAGATAGAAATCAGCAGTCCTTTTGAGGCCCACATGGGTAGGTAAACCCATGTGTTTCATTTTGATCTCTCTTCTCTCTACTCATTGGAGATGGTCATAAAGAACCATATAGCTGGTTTGTTTTCAATCTTGACATTTAATCAAAGGGAAAAAAAAAGAAAAATGAACATAATCCATTCTGTCCAATACCTCCACTTCTCTCCTTCCTGTCCCTGTCTCTAACACCCAGCTTAACTATGAGGAGAAGGACCCACTACAAAGGCAGTATTTGCTTTGCAAGATATCAGTGGCAATTTGCACTCTGTGTGTGTGTGTGTGTGTGTGTGTGTGTGTGTGTGCGCACTATTTGCGCTTTCTTTGAGGTTTAGAAAGTCAAATTCATTTTTCAAAGGATGGAAATGATTTTCTTACCAGAGCTCTCACCACGACTGAGGCAATCAGACTTCTGATCTGAATTTCAGGTAGTATAAATTTATAAAATATTCTTCTGAAAGAAATTTAGACTTAACTCACCCACCTGGCTGCCAAATTGGATACTCTAGATGATTTCATGCTCATTTGTTTAGTTTCCAAACTATTATATAAAAATATAAGGACTTAACAGCCTTACCCAATGTGAATTAAAAATACTTCCAAAACCACAGTCAGATGGAGTCATACATTGGTTTAACTTCCTTGGTGGTTTCCCACATGTGGATGAAATCGTACATCCCTAGTGTTGCTACTAACTGACCCTTCAGTCTTCCTTTGAACCTCTCAAAATCTTATTCGCTAAGCTCAAAGCTACTAGCAGCCTTTGAACTGCCTGGAAAAACCAAATTTGCTTCTGCTTAAGGCCTTTCCATAGCTGTTTCTCTATCTAGACACTTGTCCTTCCTCACTTGAGTCACTTCTCTTGATTAAGATTCTGCTAGCTGCCCCAACCACAAATAAACAAAAGCCTACATAGTGCCAGGAACACAGTGAGTGCCCAACAAAGACGGGAATGTATGAGTGAATGAGTGAATGAATGAATGTACAAAATTCTAGAAAGTTCTCTCTCATCAGGGTCTTAGGATACAGGGGAAAAAGGGCATGCAATCAGCTATTATTAATTCAATTGACCACTGTGGTCAAGCTGGTCAATTGGCTGCTTGCTCATCTCAAGACCAGCGATGCTCACCTGGGTGCCAAGTGGCTGGCTGCCAACTTTTGAGCTAAGCTGGTGAGGCCTTTTGGGCACAAGTCCGTCTTTCACTGTGAGCTCTGATTTTGGCAGGCTTCAACCGACCTTAACATTGCAGCTTTGTTACAGGGTAGGACAGGCTGTGCCAGTTGGACCCCAGGGCAACATGCCACCTCTTCAGGTAAGGAAATCACTTGCCAACTTGCAGTAACTAGATGATCCCGCCTAGTTTAACGTAAAATTAGTAAGAAGAAAAAAAAAAAACAGTTTTTCCCCCTTTCTGAGCTTGTCACTTCATGTGAGTAATTTTAGTTCCGGGGGACAGGCTCGTACATAAGCAAATGATTTGATATTGACAATTCAAGGCATGTTGATAAGTAAAAGGTGAAAATTCTTATATTTAAGGTAAAGTATTCCTACTATTTTTCTAATCAAATGACAAGTAAGAAGACAAACTGGGTTGTGAAAAAAAATACTTTCAAATTTGCCTCCCCACCACAGAAACTTAGGCTAGAGAAAAAGAAAGTAAAAAGGAAAAAAGAGAGAGAGAGAGAGAGAGAGAGAAAGCTATTTGTTTTATTGGACAAAGGAAAACAAGCAAACAACAATGATCACTGAGAATGAACAGCCTACAAGTTAGGCCGTGGTTTTCCGCATTTCAATATCTGAAGAACATCCGGCGTGTGTGGTTCAGTTCTCTCTCATCCACATGCTTGCTCTCTTCAGGAAATACTAACTGTGCTCCGTATCACCGCATCATCACTGACGGATTTCCACATTAAAGAACTATTTAAGTTTCAGTACTTGAGGCATTTGCTTGCTCTGACTTGGCAACAAATTAATCCTGGCCCTGCATCAAGAGCACAGAGAGCACTTAGCTGGCAGGGCTGAGTCTGGGAAGCCTTTGTGGACCCCTCTCTTAGCATCAGTCACCTTAATCTAGGTTTAGTGGCTGCACCTGAGTATGAACTTAGTTTTATCGCAGACAGTGTTGAGTGGAATGAGGCCACTATGCCATCCATCCATATAAATGATGGTCGGTGTGGCACGCGTGCCTGCCGTGCCCTGCCCGTGTTATCTCCTTCAGGGACCCCGTGGCTCCGGGACGTGCACACTCAAGGAGACGGATGTGTCCTGTGAAAAACAGGAGGGCTCTTGCATCCAGGTGAGACACGCTCTCGAGGGAGGATTCAGTGCTCTGCTTGGCATGAATGATAACTCAGTCATGCTACACTTGAAATTAAGAATAACACTCAGATTTCCAAAACTTATTAATACACGGGGATGATGAAAATAAATGAAGAAGCTTTCTGAAAGTGACACTAGTTCTTGATGCTGAAAAAATTATGATTAAAAATCCAGAGTTCATAAAGCTTCAGATGCAATCAATTATTTTCTTATTTACAAATGACATGGTCAGGGTTTTTCATTATTTTCGAAATACCTTTTATCATGGAAATGTTGACACACGGGTACGACGATAAATCAAATTATCCAACTGAGCTATGGCCGTGTTTTATCAGTTGTTTGTTTTTTAGGAGCCAGAACGGGCACAGGCCTGGCTACACTTGGCAGGGTACTGGGCAAAATGCAGATGGTGATCTCTTATTTAAAGGTCACTAAGAATTTTGGGATCAAGGATGGAAGTGTATCTCAATGGTGGAGCATGTGTTTAGAATGCATAAGGTCCCGGTTCCACCTCTTCCACTTTAAAAAAGAAACAAAAAGAATTTCAAGATAGCAATGGCAGAGGATTATACCATTGAGCTTACAGAAGTCACGTCTGTGAATTTCCATGTTTGTACTTGTGGCCTGTAAATTCTTCCCTGTTGCATTCTGCTTCAGTTATTCTTATTCCAATGGTCATATCCTTACTTACCTTTACAAATAACTTTGTACCCCCCATTAAGTTCAGAGTTTGGAGGGAGTCCATAGTGAATTACCAATGCCAGTGGGGCAGAGCAAGCAAGTGCAGGTGGAAGCAGCAGCCCGGGCTGTTTTTTGTTTTTTGTTTTTTTTAAATTCTGGTTTGAATTTATCTGTCATTACTGTTTGTTAGTTTAGGCATTCTTTTCACCACTGAGTAGGCCTTTGTCTGAAAAAAAAAAAAAAAAAAAAAACTTTCCATGGACTGTGGAGTCTTTCTCCCTGTATCCTGTGTATCCTGTCAATTGCTCTGTTTTTTTTTTTTTCCATTTGTCACTGCTTCTTCAGTATAGCTACTTTCTTCTCGACTTGGGTTACATTACTATCTCACCATTCTCTTTTCTATTTTCTCTCCAGCTTTCCTTCCCAAATCCAAGGCTGACCCTTTCTCTGTCTAGGTCCTTTCTCTTAATATCTTCATCAATCTTACTAATTGTAGCATTAAGCATTCATAACGTACAGCTACATGGCTTGGCTTATTGGTAATGAATACATTTTTGCTATTTAGCTAGACATGGACCATTAATGCAATTTTTTTCAATTATCAACATTGATATACTACTACTTTTAACAGTCCTCTCTAATATGCTACTAGAGGGATTGTACAGGTATCTTGATTAATAGTGTAGATCACACTTCTAATTGTAAGAGTGGAATAGTCACTGGCATTGATTGCCTGTTAGGACCCACTAGGTCCTGAGGATTACCACTGCTGCTGATCTCTATCCTTCTGTTACGGATAGCACAGTGGCTGGCCCATACTAAGAATGGAGAATGGACAACTTATAGCAGTTTGGTTCAGCATAGGTAAGCATCATAGATATCTATTTTATTATTGACAGTGATATACTACTGATTTTAGTGAGACGTCATATAAATCAATATTAGGGTTATTTAAGTAATAGTATAAACTCATGCCTCTAAGGCCAAGATTAAGGTAGATGAACTATTAAGCTGCTTACTAGGTTTTTTTAAAAAACAATTTTGCTAGCCTTAGATCACAATATTACTGCAGATTTCATTCAAGGTGTTAATGGCCTAAATGCTGATCATGTTTCCCAACGTATGACACTAGATAGCTCATCTTTGGACCATTTACAGTACTGTAACCCACCTCTTCCTCACCGGAAAGTGTAGGGCTAAAGGAAGGTTAGTCATTGAGAAGACTCCTCCAAATCAGGATAAATATGCTAAAAATGAGCACAAATACTTAAATCTAAATGAATTCAACCAAATTCCAAGAAAAGACATAATCAAATGGGAGAAATCTACACAGTAGAGACAGTTTATTAATATTAATTGATCCACAATCTACAGCATGGGGCAGTAAGTCAACTGAAAAATATGCCTAACTCCCCAAAAGCTATCACAGGCCATAGAGTAGTGGAATTTATAGTCAAAGAAGTAAAAAAGAAAAAAAGCAAGCAAACAAACAAACAAAAAACCCAAGTGGACCTAGTGGCCAATCAATTCAAATAAGACCTGTTTAAAAAATGCAAGAAATTCTGAGTGAGTTCAAAGAAGATTTAACCAAACCAAATCAAACCAAACAAATCAAACAAACAGAAAACAATAGTCTTGACTGAGGAAAAACTTAATGATTATACAGAAGATACAAACAAAAAGATAAAAAAGCAATGGAAAACATGAAGGAACAATTTAGTAGAGAAGTAGAAAGATTAAAAAGATTACAACTTCAATTCCAGGATATGAAAAAACGCGACTGAAAACATTGAAAATTGTTCCAAGCATTTTAAGGACAGAGTATCAGATCTTGAAGACAAGACTGATGAATTGAGATATATGTTCATGCATGTCCAAAAACAAAAAGACAACAAAATGACTGGATTCAATAGCTCAAGGATGACTCAAAGAGAAATGACTTAAGAATTACATGCATAAGGTAGAAAATGGAGAAGGGCACAAAAGCTATAAAGAATATATTCAATAAAGTTATAGCAAAATATTTCCCAAATCTAGGAAAAATTAACATTAGATATTCTGCAGGCATATGGAGCACTAAATAACCTTGACCAGAAGAGAGTCTCTCCACAACACATCATAATCAAAATCCCAGACATTCAACACAAAGAGAACTGCTAAAAGCTCAGGAGAAAAACAGAAACTAACCTGCAAAAACAATCTCATCAGATTAACTGTGGATTTCTCAACACAAACCTTAAAGATCAGGAAGTCATGAAGCAAAATCATTCAAGCTCTAAAAGAAAGTAAGTACAACCTAACTGTATACCCAGCAAAATTATCCTTCAATATTGAGGGAGAAGTAAGACTTTTCCACAATAAAAAAAAATCTAAAGAAATTTATGATCACTAACCCAGCACTGCAGAAAATACTTAAAGGAATTTTAGACAGAGATAGGGAAACCAACAACACAAAAGAACACAAAGAAAAGGAAAACAACAAAACCAGGAGGATGATCTAACTATAGTGAAGAAGAAATATCAATACTGAAGCAAAAAGACAGGATATAGCTAAAACACCACTATAATAACGCTAAATGTTAATGGTCACAACTCTCCTATCAAAAGATACAGACTGGCTGGTTGGGTTAAAAATAAAACACCCGACAACTGGTTGCTTGCCAGAGACATAATTTATCCATAAAAAATCCACATAGACTGAAAATAAAAAGATAGAAATTAACACTTCATGCATCTGGACCCAGCAAACAAGGCAGGTGTGTAGCTATACTATTCTCAGACACAGCAAACTTCAAGCCAAAACAGATCAGAAGAGACAAAGATCGACATTATATAACTGCAAAAAGAAAAATTCAATGGGATAATTATCAATAGACACTCTCCCAACATCAGGGCACCCAGTTGTGTAAAACAAAAAATAATAAACTAGAAAGGACAAATAGGCCTCAATACAATTATAGTAGAAGACTTCAATATCTCCTTATCACAAATAGACACAAAATTAATCAAGAAATAGTAGAGTTAAATCACACTATGGAACAATTAGACTGAATTGATATTTTCAGAGTGCTCTATGCAACATTAACAGCATACACATCATTTTCCAGTAACATATGGGCTTTTCCTCAAAATAAACAACACCATAGACCATCAAGTATGTTTAAGTAATGCAAGGAAAGTAAAATAATTCCTTGTAACTTTCAGATAATAGTAAAATAAAATAAGAAATCAGTAGCAAAGGAAACTAGAGAAATTATACAAATACTGGAGATTAAATAATATATTACTGAATAAAAAATGGGTCAAGGAAGAAACTAGGGAAGCAATTAAAACCTTCATAGAGTTAAATGATAATGGAAGCATATTATTCCAGAATGTATGTGACACAATAAAAACAGTACTAAACCAAATCAAAACAAAACAAAAAACCAGAGCAATCCCAAATAAACAATTTAATGATTCATCTTAAGGTCTTAGAGAAACACGAACAATCCAAATCTAAAAGCAGTGGAGGAAAATAAATTATAAAGACAAGAGTAGAAATTAATGAAATTGAAACTAAAGAAGAAATAGAAGGTCAATGAATCAAATAGTTGGATCTTCAAAAGAATAAGATTGATAAATTCCCAGCCAAATTAGGCAAAAAAGGAAAGAAAAAAAACCCATATCAATACAATTAGAAATGATAAAGGTAAATTCATAATAGACACAGTTGAAATACAAAGGATTATAAGAAATTGTGTTAAAAATTTATACTTCAACAAAATGGAAAATTTGGAAGAAATGGATAAATTCCAAGATACATACAAGATATCAAAATTGAATTTAGAAGATATAAAAACCCTGAATAGATTAATAATTTTTGTATAGCAAAGGAAACAATGAGCAGAGTGAAGAAAAAATGCAATAGGAAAAAGTTTTTTTTTTTTTTAAACCACCTGTTTCTCAGACAGAGGGCTAACAAGTATAATATACAAAGAACTGAAAAAACAGACCACTCAAAATAGAAGATCCAATGGGTAACTGAAATGAATATTTCTCCGAAGATGAAATACAAATGGCTAATAGGTATATGAAAAATGTTCAACATCTTTAGACACTAGTGAAATGCAAATGAAAACAACCCTGAGATGCCATATCACCCCAGTAAGAATGGCTTTAATCAAGAACTCAATAAACAATAAGTGCTGGCAAAGATGTAGGGGAAAAGCAATCCTTTTACATTGCTGGCAGGACAATGCACGTAGGGATAGCCATTATGGAAAGTAGTATGAAGATTTCTCAAAAAACTGAAAATATAGATTCCATTTGACCCAGCAATACCTATTATGGGCATCTTCCAAAAGAATTAAAGCACCACACAACGCGGAAACATGCATACCCATGTTTATAGCAGCACAACTAATGAAAGCTATATTGGAGGAGATGCCAAAATATCCATCAATAAACCAATGGATAAAGAAAATGTGGTTCATAATGGAGTACTATTCTGCCCTAAAGATAAACAGATTTGAGTCATTTGTGGGAAAATGTATACAACTTGAGACCGTTATACTCAGTGAAATGAATCAGATTCAGAAGATTAAATACTACATGGTTTCTCTAGAATGAGAAACCATGAGTAGCGTTAGGGGGTGGGGTGTCGAGAGGCAGTGAGAAGGACATATGGAGAGAGAGGAGAGATAAGAGAGGAGGTGAAGGGAGGAAAAAGGGGCGAGAAAATGAAAATGAAGTTGTGCTGTATGTGTGTGCACAAATTTCTCTCAAGTTTAATATATCTATTCTGTAATGCAGATACATACTAATCAAAAGGGAGAGAAAACAATGACTTATCTATAATCACAATTTCAATAAGTTTTTTATCAATTGCTCTCATAGAGTGAATTATAATTCCAAGTTTAGTCTTTGGGCCTGATTTCTCTCTTTCTAATTGAAAAAAAGTTCCTAATACTTATTCTGACCAAGGCAGGTGGGAATAAGGTAGGAACAGCACCTTGATTCTAGAACTAGTTCTGCTCCTTTACCCTGAGAAATCACTTCAGGCTATACAACTACCTTTAGGCTCCCCTCTTGGACCACAGAAGTCTTTTCACAGAATGTGCACCTGGAGTGTGGTTGGGGATGAGATATGGCCAACAGCATAGTTCTCTCAGTTGTCATGTGTTTGAGCTGTAAACCAGATGCCTTCTCTTGGAAATACCTGACAAATCTCCACCAGATCAAGGGGCACAGGGAGAATGAGTCCCAACGGTAAGGAATTGAGGCCTCTTGCCTCCAGCCATTTGTGTGTGTCATTAGACCCAGTAAAGTCTCCAAATGACTACAGCCCAGGTGTACACTGTGGCCTCACCAGAGGCCCTGAGCCAGAACCATCTAGATAAGCAGTCCTGAGATGTCTGACCATCAGAATCTGGGAGGTAAGAGAGTTTGTTATGTCAGCTGAAGTACACTGTTATACAGCAATAGATGAGTAAGACAGAAAGTCAGGATCACACAGGTAAGCTTTTCTCATTTTAACACAAAGAGTGCAGAACATATAATTTTATTAATGTATAAAAATCGCAGGTGTCAGAATCTGTGAAGAGAACCTGTGATACGACATGACCACAGACTCCATGTTGACCATGACAGATTCTCTCTGCAACCCCGGACAGGTGTGCTCAGCTTCTCCAAGCCTTGGTACCAGTCCACAAAGGCTGCACATGACCAGGATGACAAAGCTTTTGGTACACTTCCTGGCACTGAAGTCAGGCGGAACAGCAGCGATTGCTGCTGTAGGCTGCGAGGTCACACAAAGGACCTGTTACCAGCTGGTGGCCCCCTGGCTTCCAGGGGTGCTTTACTATGGCTTTCTGAGAAAGATGCGTACCTGTGGTGATTAGGATACCCTCTGAGGAGGGAAGGGAGAAGGGCTGCTGGCAACATGGAGTAAAGTTTAAAAAATACAGTGTGATGGTGCATCAATTTCTGAAGTTTAATGTAACTACTGTATATCAAAAATTCATATTAATAAAAAGCAATTACTAATAGAAAAAAGTTTAAAAGTGATGAGAGGCCTGCAAAGCTATTTGCACACTCTTCCCATTTAACTTTTGAATCCAAGTGTATTACTGTCCCCACTTTGAAATATACCCAATGATTGTTCAGTCTCGATATTTCAGGGACATTTGCTACCTGAACTTTAGCACTGAACACAGTACTGACTGGAAGCCATACGACAAGAACATCAAAGATGGAAAACGATTTCTTTGTTTACATCATCTGAGGATGAGCGGCAATTCCCCACAGCTACAGCTCATTCCTTCGTTCCCGTTCCTGCCCTCCCTGGGGAGCGTACACTTGGACTCTGTAAACCCTTATTTGCCAGTGATGGTTGGGTGAGCTTTCTGGATTAGCGACTACATCTAGGCTTCAGTCAGTGACAGTTTCTGAAGGCCTTATTTCACCATAGAAAGAATGAGAAAGGAGTGTTTGTTTATTTTAAATTTGGAGCATGAGCTACAAAGTCCACTGTAGAGGGAGATGTGTAAATCAAAACAATGAGAGCACTAGCGAGAGTCAGGAAGTGCTGCTCCCAAGGCACTCAAACCGAGGTGTAGGGCCTGTGACTGGTGGAAGTTCTGCACGTGGTGAGAATGCAGTGCCAAAATACAGAAAGAATTAACCAGAAGTTTGACCTGATCAGAGGTAAGAGTGTTCTTAGCAATCCATGAGGAAAAACAAATCAAATTGTAGGCATTAAAAAAAAATAACCACAGAGGTACAGATATGAGCAGATGCCCAGAATAGCCACACAAAGGTGAGAAAATTACTTTAAATCCAGCTAAGCACTCCCTAAAGGGATTTCCTTTCACTGGAACCCAGATACAATTCACTGTCCATGTAGCCTGGGGCTATTAGAATCTGTTGGTTGCCTTTAGCCCTTGCCAGCCACACATGGAAATTATTCTTAATCCACAAAGAAAACTCTTTACCCGAGTACTGGTCTTATTCTGATATTGACAGGCTACTGTTAACTTCTTTCTATTCAACATAAATATTTAATTCCCTTATTCAACCGACACGTTTTTATTGAGTGCTCAGGACAATGCAGATATGTTCACAGGTTTACGGAACACAGAGATGAAATAAGGTACATCCCCACTCTCAGGTGCAGACCAATACATAAACAATGATGCTACATATCACACATTTATGGCCTAAACGGTGTCTTAACAGGCCTGCATGAGGGAGAGGTCAGGCAAGATTCTCTGGAGGAAATGATGGCCGACCCGAGTTTTAGTGATGAGTGTGGTTTAACCAGGCAAGTAAAGGACAGAGGGTAGAAAACATTTCAAACAAGGAGTATCACAAAGATATGGAAGCCAGAACAGTTGAGTGTGAGCCACACAGCTCAACAGATTGCTTTCATTAGAACAGAAGGAAGTGGCAAAGAATGAAGCCAGAGGTAAGCAGAGCCCAGAGGCCGAATTTAGAAGTTTAGGCTTTAGCCTGAGGAAGTCATGAAAAGATCTGAGAAGGAGACACACTTGATTGGGTAGGTGGGTAGGTAGATTAGGGAAGAGTATTAAAGAGTGGGAGAGGGTGCAGCGATTGGGGTGATGGGTAATAATGCGTATAGAATGGGGTGTGGGTCTCTGGGATGGGGAGGGGTATGACATGAGGCATGTTCAGAAGGTAA
Source organism: Ctenodactylus gundi (assembly GCA_004027205.1). Lineage (NCBI taxonomy): Eukaryota > Metazoa > Chordata > Mammalia > Rodentia > Ctenodactylidae > Ctenodactylus > Ctenodactylus gundi. The sequence goes on from PVKB01004475.1 coordinate 71,082, forward strand.
TGTTGGTTATGTGAGATGAAGCGCAGGGAGCAGTCACGGAGGTGTGCCTGAAGTCACCACCACGGTCAGAGACAGAGAGCACAGGCAGAGGGAAGTTAGAGGCAAGATGGGCTTTGAACACTACCAAAGATAATTCATTTATTCTGCTTTGAAAAGTTAAAGGAGTTTCTGAGATAAATCTATGTGGGGTCCAAAATGAAAGTGGTACGTGTTGTTAGTAAATGGAGTCATTAACCCCGCGCAGCGCCCTTGCTCATTGGGTGCAGACACAATTTTAGCATTCTTTTTAACTCACTGTACCATCCCTCCACTGCAGCCAAATGTCTGAACATAATGCCACGGCCATTCTCAGATAAGGGGAATGTGTGTTTTGGACACATGTGTTTTCCCCAATCTGAAAGCTTAAGAACTTTTACTTAAAAGATATCAGTTGTGGGTATGGGATTTGCAGGTATCTTCAAAATAAACTATATTTTACAAATTTAAATAAACAAGACTACATTTATTTTAAATAACAGAGTTATGGAAAGTCTTAGTTTGTTTCTGAGAGACTAACTTAGCTTATGGTCTAACTTAATTTAGCTTAAGCTAATGAGTATGATTGGTTAATGGTGATCAAGAGAACTCATTTAACAGTTACAAATTGCCTGCTGTGAAGGACCAGGGTTTGCAAGTCTGAGTCCAATAGAACCCAAAAACTCTCTAAGGGTGTCAAGAGTGGGAGAGGTTTTTCTGACGGGCTGGCATGAGATGATCTGGATTATATCAAGTAGTCTAGTAAGATTCAATGCTGCCAGGAGTTATTTAGCTTCAGGAAACTTTCTATCACATAACACCAATAAACAGTCCAGAAATTGTGATATTTCAGTCTTCAAAATACCTATTTTTTTCACATGAGAAATAAAAGCTCTATAGCTAAGTGGCCACAAAATTGGCAAGGAAGATATAAAATCAGATCTTGATCTTTCCTTTCCAGATTCAAAGGCCCATTCACAGGGTCACAGACAGGAGGCAATGAATATTAAAGATCAAGGCTGACATGTGGGTTACGTATTTACTTTACAAAGGCCTTACACCATTCTTAACATGTACAGCATGGGGACCAGCTAAAGCTTTCTAGGGTGTTCCCCCATGAAGGCTGACATCTCATCCTGCCTTCCAAAGCTTCTCACAACTGGTCCTTTCTCTTCTATCCTTCATAGAACATGACTTGATTTATTCTCCTTATGTCATAAGAATAATTTTGACCTCTGTGCTTTTGTTCCTAATGCCTAGCAACCTCATAGATCACAGCACAGCACAGCAAGTAAACTCTCAGGTAGAGATTCAACAGAAGGACATTTATTAAGGGAAATGCTGAGGATCAACAACTATGGGGAAAATTACAGCAAATTTTAATGCTAAATTCTGATGCAAATGCAAAACAAAGGCTTGCTGATTCAGAAAGGAGCCGGGCTGGTTCTTCTATGTTGATCCCTGCAGCAAAAAAGAGCCCAGGCCTTTGCGTCCCAGCATTAACACATCATTGACTGTGGGCTGCTCTCCAGAATGGCCGACTATCTAGGACAAGGCAGCTCTGCTCGGCCATGGGCAATCCCAAAGGATCTGGGCCTAGGAGCATCCTGCCAACACTTCCAGTAGCTGAAGGAGCAAGTCCTTCCCTCCTGAAAGTGGCTGATGAGTGTGCCATAGATCTGGGCAGCCTGACAATATCTTCTAACTTGCTAGTGCATGCCGTTACACAATTTCTCAGGCCCCCATCGTTGTCTGCCTTCCATAGCCACCAAGAGAACTTGGGATCTGGGCTATGGGCTCTATTATATTACGTTTAACTGAATGTTTCATGGGCATTAACCTTATCATCCTACCTAGACTATAGAGTCCCCAAGAATCTTGTATTACTCTTGTGTCCTAGGAGTGTTTGTTTATGAAAGTGATTGATAATTAAGAGGCACATACAGGAAAAAGTAAGGGATATGTAGCATAAAGTAATATTAAACCACAGAATTGCCACTTATGGGGATATACAATTATACATACCTCTTTAATTTCTGTGACTCATTGTCATCTATAACATGGGAACAATAAAAAGCCTTATTTTACCCAATCTCTTATTATTAAAAAGGTAGTTATTCTCAAATTGATCTACAGATTCAATACAATCTTCACAAAAATTCCAGCAGGATTTTTTGGCAAAAAAGCTAAAATGTTCCTAAAATGTATATGAAAATACAAAAGTCAGGCCTGGAGGTACACACCTATAGTTCCACACTCTGAGATGCTGAGGCAGGAGAATCACAAGTTTGAGCAAAAACTGGGCAGCTTGGTAACTTACTTTGAGACACTTTTGAGACACTTTTGAGCAGCTGTTTTAAAACCAGAAATATGGATCCAGGTAGCTGCGACCAGACCCACCACCAACATGGTGGAGCCCATGCAGCTGGGCCTAATAATCGGCACCTGTCACTGCAGGAGCCCAGAGGCATCCAGAAAGCTGCACCCAGACCTGTACCAGCACCACCACTGTGGCATCTAGGTAGCCATGCCTCCCCCGTCAGCACCACAGAGCTCACACGCTGGGCCTAATCAGCACCTGTTATTTTGTTTCCTGGGGAAATCCAGATAGCTGCGCTTAGACCCCTGCCAACACTGTGCTTCTCAGGGTGGCTGGGCCCAAGGAGTACCTGTTGCTGGAGCTTCTTGGAGGTTCCCAGGCAGCTACGCTCACACCTGCACCACCACTACTGATGTCTCCGCTGCTGGGAACAGAGCCTAGAATCCCCCTCTACCAGAGGACTTAACTCACCCATGGCACTACAGATACAGACAGACTGCAAGGGAGCACCCATTAGAAGCCACTGTAACCAACTGGAAACAATGCTAAGCCATTCAAAAAATTCTCAGGAACACTGCCTGGGCAGAATGCTATCAAACTAAAAGATCTAGTGCTCAGTGCCTGCTTCATGTAAAAAATACACAGAGGGCACTGCACCGTTGCTCTGTACTCCCCATCCATGCCACCCCCACCCCTGCACAACCCACCTGATGGTGAGAGGGGGCCAGGACTGGCAGCTTCATTGCAGTGGAAAAGCCTTTCTAAGGTGGACCAATTCGCAAATGTCAGGTCTGAAAGTATGAAGTAGGCAAGATGTAACAAGGAGCCACACCTCAGTGACAAAGCCAGCGTATTGCGCAGCCAAAGAACAACAACCTTGACTACTGGAATACAGAGATTGCGTGAAGGCTACCACAGCAAATCAGAGGAACACTCGCAGCAAGATGAGAAAACGTAGGGGCAAGATGCTGCAGAAAGCCCCAGCTCACCAAGCAGATCCAGATAGAACCAGAAGAAGATGCAAAATTCTTGAACTTCCTGAAGTTCCTGGAAAAAAAAATTAACCTGCTGGAAGAATACAAGACAGACTCAGGCAGCAACCTACCCAAGATATTTAAAAAAAAAAAAAAAAAAAAAAAAAAAAAAACTTAGCCAAAGTAATCAAGGAGGAAATAAATGCAAAATTAGCTGAGTCACAGATATCAACAAAGGAAATGAATGACAAATTCACTAAAGAATTCCAAAAATTATGAAATGATAAAGTAAGAGCATCAGAAGATGAAAACCTCCATGGAAAGTTTAGGGAACAGAATGAAACAAAATGAGGAGTGAACTTTCGATTAAGAAGACAAGATTGAAATAATGATCCAGACTGTTAATGACCACCATGTGATTCAACATCAACAAGGAAATTGAAAACAACAAATTATAAAAGTCTCAAAGAAACTTAATTTCAGAATAGTAGGAATACAAGAAAAAATGGAAGTCCATATGAAAGGACTCAGAAACCTATTCACTGCAGTCATATCAATTATTACCCTAAATATTAATGGCCTCAAGTCAGCAATCAAAAGACATACATTGGTTTAATTGGATTTAAAAATACAATACAAACATATGTTGCCTGTAAGGGACACATTTCAAACATGGAGATAAACATAGGCTCAAAGTGAAAGGCTGGACTTCTATATTCCACTCAGCATAGGGACAAATAAAAAGCAAGGGTAGTGATATTTTTTGCTGACAAAGTAGACTTTAAGCCAAAACTGGTCAAAAAAGACAAAGAAGGTCACTTCATTCTTGTAAAGGAAACAATCCTTCAGGAAGAACTGACAAGCATTAACATTGATGCCCCCAAAAATGGTGCAGCCAACTCCATAAAACAAAAGCTACTGGACTTCAAAAAACAGATAAATTCCAACTCTATAATGGGGGGGGGCATTAATATTTCTCTCTCCCAAGAAGACAAGGCAACTAGACACAAAATCAACAAAGACATAGCAGATCTGAACTACGTCAGGGAAGAAATGCATGTGACAGACATATACACAGTTTTTAATCCAGCAACAATGGAATACATATTCTTCTCAGCTGCATATGGAACATTCTTCAGAACAGACTACATTCCAGGCCACAAAACAAGCTTAAAGAGATACAAGAAAATTGATGAGTACCTATGTACCCTGTCAGATCATAGTGGAATAAAACTAGAGATCAACCTAAATTCAGACAAAACATACTACTTAAATAAATGGAGACTGAACAGTACTCTTCTAAGTAAACACTGGGTTACAGAAGAAATCAAGGAAGAGATAAAAAAAGTTTGCAGACACAGCAACAGTGGTAGCACATCATAACACAACTTCTGGGACACAATGAAGGCAATCTTAAGAGGAAAATTCATTTCCATAAATTCTCACATAAAAGAACTTAGCAAGCCCAAATAAATAAGATAACCATACAACTCAGGGCCCCAGAAAAATAGGAACAAGCAAACCCCAAAGCTAACAGAAGGAAAGAAATTATAAAGATTATGGCAGAAATTAGTAAAATAGAAACTAAAACAAATACAAAGCATAAATGAAACAAAAAGCTGGTTTTTGAAAAGATAAACAATATTAATAAGCCTCTTGCTAAATTCATTTAAAAAAGCAAAGAGAAAACCTACATCAATACAGTTAGGAATAAAAAAGGTGAATTTACAACAGATAACTGGAAATTCAAAGTATTATAAAAACTTACTTTGAAAATTTATACTCCAATAAACTCAAAAATCTAAAAGAAAAAGATCACTTCCAAAACACAAATCAACCACCGAAACTGAAAGAAGAAATTAAACGTCTGAATAGGCCAATATCCACCTATGAAACTGAGGAAGTAATAAAAACACTTTCAACCAAGAAGAGCCCAGGACATGATGAATTCCCACCAGAATTCTATAAAAAATTCAGGGAAGATTTAATGCCAATGCTCACCAAACTTTTTCAAGAAATTAAAAAGAAAAATTGCAAAAATCATTTCTTGAAGCAAGCATAACTTCAATTCCAAAACCAGACAAAGACCCAAAAAAATGAAACTAGGACAATATCACTAATGAATACAAATGCAAAAATACTCAAGAAAATTTTTGCCAACTAAACGCAGCAAATCATATAGAAGATTATTTGCCATGACCAAGTAGGCTTCATTCTAAAGATGCAGGAATGATTCAATATATGCAAATCAATAAATGTAATACACCACATTAACAGATGCAAAGATAAAAATCATGATTATCTTACTTATCATCATATGATTATCTCAGAAAAAGCATTTGAGAAAATCCAACACCCATTTATTGTAAAGACTCTAAAGAAAATAGAAATAGACCTCAACATGATTTAAGCTATTTACAACAACCTCTCAGCAAATATAATACTAAATGAAGGAAGACTGAAAACATTCACACTAAATTCAGGAACAAGACAAGGATGCCCACTGTCACCCTTAGTATTCAACTAGTGCTTGAAATTTTCAGGCAAGAGCAAGGAATAAAAGGAATACGAATCAGAAAGAAGAAGTAAAGATACCTCTATCTGAAGATGACATGATACTATACGTAGAAGACCCAAAAAATTCCACCCAAAGACTCCTAGAACTAATAAATAAATTCAGCAAAGTAGCAGGTTACAAAATCAATACCTACAAATCAAGAGCGTTCCTAAACACCAATAATGAATCCAAAGAGTAAGAAATCAAGAAAACAACCCCTTTCACAACACCAAAAATAAAAAAAACCCTCAGAAATAAATGTCACCAAAGAAGTGAAGAAAACTATAAAGCCCTGAAGAAAGCAATTGAAGAGGACTTTAGAAAATGTAAGGACACTCCATGTTCCCGGATAGAATGAACTTATATTGTCAAAATGGCCAAACTTACAAAGCTACTGTACAAATTTAATGCAATTCCAATCAAAATACCAACAACATTCTTCACAAAACTAGAAAAAACAACTTTAAAATTTATATGGAACCAAAAAAGACCCAGAGTTTCTAAAGCAATACTAAATAGCAAGGGCAAAGTTGGAGGAATCACAATCCCAGACTTCAAAAAGTATTATAAAGCAAGTGATTAAATCTACATAGTACACCAGTACTAAGAACAGATAGGAGGTCCAGTGGGACAGAACTTGGGATACTGAAACAAACTCAAATACCCATAGTCATCTGATTTCTGACAAGGAGGTCAAAATGATCCACTGGAGAAAAGACACTACCTTCAACAAATGGAGGTGGGAAAACTGAATATCCACATGCAGGAAAATGAAATTAGACCATATCTGTCACCACACATTAAAATTGGTTCAACATAGATCCAAGAACTGGACATCAAAACAGAAACATGGAATCTACTGGATGACAAAATAGATAAAATCCTAGGAAACATAGAGACAGGAAAAGATTTTCTGAACAGATCACCAGCTGCACAAGAAATCTCAGCAAGAATCAACAAATGGAACTATATTTAACTAAAAAGCTTTTGCACATCAAAATAAATAATCAACAAGGTGAACAGACAGCTCAGAGAGAAAAGATCTTCACCAGTAAAACTTCAAAGGATTACTATCTAGAATATACAAAGAACTCAAAAACATAAAACCCCCTAATACAAATGACCTCATCAAGAAGTTGGCAGCTGAAATGAAAAGAAACCCCTCAAAAGAAGAAATACAAATGGCTACCAAGTACACATGAAAAAGTATTCTTCATCCTTGGCCATCAGAGAAATGCAAATAAAAATCACGTTGAGATTTCACCTCACCCCAGTGAGAATGGCCTACATCAAGAACTCAAAAAACAACAATTGTTGGCGAGGTTGCAGAAAAAAAGAACTCTACTCCACTTTTTGTGGGAATGCAATCTGGTACATTGTGGAAAGCAGTATGGAAATTCCTTAGAAAGCTGAGAATAGAAATTCCATTTGATCCAGCTACTGCTCTACTAGGCATGTTTCCAAAAGAAAGAAAGTAACCATACCAAAAATACACATACATGTCCATGTTTATAGCAGCGGAATTCACAACAACCAACTCCTGGAAACAACCTACCTGCCCATCAATAGAGAAATGATTAAAGAAGATGTCATGCCTATACATTATGTAATACTAGGAAGCCATAAAGAAAGACAGATTTGAAATTTTTGAATGAAATGGGGCCACCTTGAATCAATAATGCCCAGTAAAATGGACCAAACACAAAAAACTGACTGTAGAAGGGTGTCCCTCTTATGAGATGCACAAAAATAATGGCACAGAAATGCTCCATCATGAGTGACAGAATAGAAAGAAGGACAATGGTCAGCTAGGAAAGGGGTGAACCTCTGAGGTGGGATGGGGGGAGAGGCACAGATTACCCAAAACCCATGTCTCTAATGTGTTACAGAATTTGGAATTCCTGTATACATGGATTTAAAAAATAGTAATAAAAATAGCAGGATATCAGTCACTTAGAAAAAAATTAAACAGGGGGGCCAAGAAGAGGAAGGAAATAGATTGTAATGTTCATGTGATATATATGTACACAAAATACCCAAGCTCAATGTATACACTGTGTATTTCATATAAAACTATAAAATGAGGAAAAATGGAAATAATGATGATGATAATGATTGTGATAAAACTCATGAGATTGAACAGAAATAAATGAACATTCTTTTCTAGTAAAAATAGATATATGACAGCTCTGTAAAATAAAAAATAAAAAAACAGAAAAACAAAACAAAAACCATAAAATGGGTGGGCGATGTAACTATTGCCAAGGTTCTTGAATCTCATCCACAGCATCATAAATACATACATACATACATTAATAAAACAACATAAACCCAGGAAAGTAATACAATCTTGGAAAAGACCAAAGAGGGAAAACCTGAACTTTACAATTTCAAAATTTACTATGAAGCTTCCTAATTAAGACAGTATGGAACTGAAGTAGGGTAGACACATGAATCAATGAGAAGAATTATAACTAGAAATAATCCTTTATAGTATAAATGTAAATAATCCTTTACATTTATCATGTAGAGGTAAAGGATGGGACTAGGCCAATTGATTGTCTACAAGCAAAAAGATGGATTAGGAATCTCACACCATATTAAAAAGTAATCTCAAAATGAGTCATATAACTAATGTAAGGGCTAAAACTATAAAACTTATAGAAGAAAACATAAAAGATATTTGCAAGCTTTGATCAGGGAGTTATTAAACACCACACCAAAAGCATGATCCATGAAAGAAATATTTGAAAAAAAAATTAACTTCATCAAAATAAAAAAACTTTTCTGTTTCAAAAAATACCAAAGAAATGGAAATTAAGCCACAGACTGTGAGAGAACATATACACACATTATTTCTGGTAAAGGATTTGTATCCAGAATATATAAGACCTATTTAACTGAATAACAAGATGATAACCCAATTAAAAATAAACAACAATTGAAGAGCTATTTCACCAAAGAAGTTTGGATGTCTAAGAGCACAGGAAAGGACTCTCAGCATCATTAACCATAAAAGAAATGAAATTTAAAATGAGATGCCATGTTATACCCACTAGGATAGACTCAAAAGGACCAAATATTATTGGGAAGGATATGAAAAAATTAAAATCTTCATACATTGCCAATGAATATGTAAGATGGTGTAAGGTTTTTTGGAACATAGCTTGGCAATTTCTTAAAACAGTAAGCATAAATTTATCTCTTGATCCTGATATTCCTAAGTGTGTACCCAAAAGAAATGAAAACAAAAACATGTATGTATCCACCGAAGCATTACTCATCATGTCTAAAAAAAGAAATTAATCCACATGTTCACCAATTGGTAAATGAATAAGCCAAATTTGTTATAGCCAAACAATGAAACAGAGCAGGTGAAAGTAGACGAGTAAAAAAAAAATTAAATACTGTATGATCCCATTTATGTGAAACATCAGAAAACAGAAATATATATAGATAGAAAGCGGACTGCCTGGGGCTGGAAGGATGAACCACCAATGGACAGGAGGAATGTTTTAGAGTGATAAAACTTTTCTAAATTTGGATAGTGTAGTGTCTGTATAGCACTACAAATTTACTAAAAATCACTTAAATACACATATTTTATGGTATACAATGATATGTCTGTAAAGATGTTAAAAATTAGAGTACTATACAATGAGGGATCTGCAAGTAGCATGTTGTTAGTCATAAGAGACCTAGACTTTGTGTCTTTGCCTCAGCTGTCCCTAGTAACTGTCCTTGCCCTCACAGCTGCATCTCAAGCTCCTTCTGCTAGCTCCTTCCTATCTAGCAGAGCAGAAGGAATAAAAAAGACATCATTAGCCATTGCTTCTTGGCCTTCTGAATGAAATGTTGTATCTCCTTTGTCATCTAGTGTCTGATCCATCTTCTATCTGGGGACAATATACTAAGATTTTTGAAGCAGGAGGTGAAATAGAAGTTGTTCGGTCCACTTCACATATTGACCTGTTACTGTAGTGCTTCCAGAAATGGTGGAGCCAAACCGCAAAAATAAAGAAACAAAAAACAACAACAAAAGAACCAATAACAACACTGACCTACTTAGTCAGATACTTGTACGGATATTTCTAGAAATCCCTACCCAACTCTTGTACAACCATCTTAAGTATAAGAAAGTTTGAGAGATTTAAGGATATGTTACTACCTCCAGGAAATCAGGGCTTCATCAGCAATGTGGAAGGGAGGAAATGCGGAGAACAGTTTACCATTTCTGGGGTTGAAAAATACTTCTTGGTGTTAATGTTAATAAAAACAGCTCTGCTTATGTCATACAGTGGTACCAGTTATAAAACCAGAATCGTTTCTTATAAAATAAAAACAAAACAATTAAGTTCTTAGTGAAAACATAAGAGCTTTGGAGAAGCTATCTGTAAGTTGAACACGTTTATGGTTATGCATGCTTTTATTTCTAAGAACTTGAGAGCTGAGGCATTTAGTATTGTAAGAAGATCAAAACTTGAGTTAGAAAAACTCTTAAGTTAGAAATGTGTGGATTTCAGAACTTGGATCTGCCCTTTAGTAACTCTACCTTGGGCAAATTTCCTACCACAGCCAAGCCTCAGTTTTCTCACCTGCCTCTTGGGGGTTTTCAGCAGACTTAACAGGACAGCAGATATGAAGCACTCCCTTGAGTGTCAATGACATTACTTCCTTCACAATTAACACTGCAGAATGACTGCCTCACACACCAGCAATGTAGAGCGAATGCTGCTTTTTTTTTTTTTTGCCAAAATTAACTTTTGTCCAGGCCTGGTTTCCTCACATTGCTCAGAAGGATTATTCTTTGCAAGAGAATTCCCAACCAGAGTTCATCTCTTCCAACACTCACTGGGATACACGTAATTAATCTGGGGATAGGGAAAGTGTGAGCGCCACCTAACAGTAGCAGTGGCACATTGTTCAGGGTAAAGATGGTGGATCTTTACATTTTTGGGCACTTTACCTGATCAGGTGACCAGACAAAGTCGGAAGAGGGAAGGAAGGATAAAGGTGACGACGTTGTGATAAACTTGGACCTGAGCCAATGCCTTAGATCTTATGGGGAAGACTGTGCAACCTGCCAACAGGAAAAGGCAAGGGGAGGGACCTGCGACCTAGCGATTTAAATCACCATCCACCGTATTTTCCGTGTGCCTTCCTTCACTTGCATGTGGGAAGGTCACCCTTCTTGCAAAATGATAATGAAAGCCTCACATTCTGCCATCTGTGCCTCCCATGTCCATCCTTTGTTTGGACAGGTAAACTCCTACGAGCTATTTCTAACAAAAGTAAAAAAGATGAAAGTTAGCAAAAGCAGAAAAAAAGTTTAATACTCATTTACCTTTGTTCCCAAAGTGTTGTAGTCTTTCGATAGTTGACTCTTTTTCAAAATCAGAGAGGGCACTTTAAAAAGCATGCCAACCCTGTTTCTGTGCTCAGCACACTGAGGAGGGTGTGGCCTGTGTCAAGGGCTTGTGAAAGCAGGGGTGCAGGTGGTCAGCTGCCACAGACCCAGGTCACCCTCACCTGCTCCCTGTTCACACACCAGTTTAACTAAGCCAACAATGAATTCCTTCCATTACTTTTTCCATGAAGCGCAAACGTGGTCTTAAATAAGATACTGTTCAAACTGGCTGACTGTGATAGGTTTACCACTGCAGTTGCTTGATGGTCTCTCTGATATGAGAGACCCAGACCACAACTATCTCATGGAACTTTAAACGAAAGACAAAGCGAAAGAGGGGGAGGGGGGACGGTGAAGGCAGGGAAGGGGGGAGGGGGAGGAACAGGAGGGGTGCGGGAAAGCCCTTGTCACTTTGACAAGAAATGTATGTGCACAAAATGCTCAACTCCATTGTAAACCTTAAATTCTGCACTTGTACATATCAATAAAATGGGGAAAAATAAATTAAAATAAAAAACAAAAAAAGTCTTGGTTAACACTGATTGAATAAAACCCCTCTTTTTGTAAGAGAGCTATGCATCTCGGAGAAGAACTTCAAAGCCAAACTGTGAAACTGTCAACTGAACAAATATTTGATATCTATTTTATTGTTTACAAAATTATAATGATAGCCATCCTGATAATAAACATGGTCGAGTTTACTGAATTAAAAGTACAAGCTGGGAAAATGAACACCGTGCTTTAGAATACAATGGTAGAGTGGGGCTTTTCCAGCCATGCTGTATCAGTGGTTTCATTTTTTCCGCCCTAATCTCACAACCCGTCTGATCACTATGCAATTTATCTTTTTCCTATGCATCGTTCCCTCCTTCCCTATGGACAGGCAAGGGCAGGGCACGGCAATCTCAGGCTGCCCTGTACTGAGAGGATCCTCGCGGGAAGCAGCGTGGCTCTCCTCAACAGCTGCAGCCCAGCCTGCCAAAACCCAGCCGCTGTCAGGCTGCTTTCTACAGCGGTGGCAACCTCCAATTCCCAGAACTCTCCCTCACGTGTATACTGAGAAATCCTGTCTGTCCTTTGGTGCCCTCCATAGTTAATAGTAGTTGATGTCTAATCCTGGTTTTTCCGCGAATTTTCTCCTAGCCTGAAACTGCTTCCCCTCACATCTGAATCAGAATCCAATTAAAAACAAAGCAAAACAAAACAAAAAGCATTTCCTCTCTTTCCTTAAGAGCCCTCTTATGTGCTAATTACCACTTTCCTGCCTTTCTTCTCTATCTGTAACACAAATCACAGAGCACAGTTAAAGTGCTGTTACCCATATGTGCAGACCGTCTATGACAGCTTCATCTACAGCTCCAAGCCAAGTGCACAGCGGTAGGACCTGCCATGTGATTATAATAAAATGTCCTGCTCAGTGAGTACTCTCCCTGTTAATCTGATCACATCCATGCATGACCACCCAACAACACAAAAATATTGTTTACACACCTATATTGGGTTATGAGAATAGTTTCATATCTGTATAACATACATGCACTCTCAAAACACAACTGACTGCTTAGTTTTCTTACCGTGAGTAAAATTAGGCCGATAGGTCTGATATCCACTGCAGAAACAGAGGCCAGGGGAGGAGAGAGGGCAGCATGGCTGCTCGTTTACTCCTGTCAGTATTCACTAAGCGTGCAGGTACTCATTCCACACCCAGGCCTCACCCTCAGGAGGCACACCCTGGGTCTGAGCACAGAGGGACAGGTTGCTCTTAGGACACTGGTCTGCAACGTCAGGGAAGACATCTAGGCCAGGTCTTGAAGAGTCTTCTGTGCATGCTATATTAAACTCATTATCCGTTAAAATTTTTGTATAAGTTTTCATCTCATTCACAAGCTCTTTGTGTTTATGTTACAGGTGGTGGAGCTGTTGTGATTCTCAGGTAAGAAAGAAGACGAATAAACTCATCTCCGGATTTTAGGTCCAATGCTTTACTCGAGACACTAGAGGTCAGCAGCCTTCCAAAGTTGTGAGTCAAGCCAAGATGCTCTGTTCTCAGGGTGCTGCTGGGCTGTTGCTTGAAACAAGGTGTCTCACTCATACTGCAATTGCTTTTCTAATGCCACTTCATTTTTAAAAATTTTGTTTCAACTTTGGTAAAAATAATTCATATGACATAAAATTTAACATTTCTTTAGTAATACTTTAATTCTCCTTGGGTATCCTCACCTCCTCCTGCAAAGCGCAGGGGCTTGGTGAAAGCCATCTGGAGGAGGGGCTTGTAGAGCAGCCCAAGCTAATTTGCATTATTCTATCCTTGGCTCTACAAACGGGCTTTGGGATAAACACGTGGCCGTATTTGGGCGAATACAACTGAGGCTAAATTTGCTAAAGATGTCAGGCTCTACTGAGAGAGTTCTTAGAAGTGACTATTTCTTTTTCCCTGAATGAAGATGAAAAACTCAAAGCCCTGGAGATAGTTATTGGGTGCCCATGAAAGAGAGGGGGAAGGAGCAGTACAAAATCAAGTTGACTGCAAGAAACAACAGAGAAGTTAAAAAAAAAAAAAAAAAAAAACTTCAGGCTGGAGGAGCGGCTCAACAGTTAAAGTGCTTGCCTAGCTAAGTCAAGTTCTAAGTTCTTGAGCTCTATACCCCAGTACTACAAAAGCTGTGAGTGGTGGTACATGCCTACATGTCTGTAAATCCAGCACTTGGAGGCCGAGACAGGACTGCTGTGAATCCAAGGCCAGCCTTGACTACAGAGTGAGATCCTGTCTCAAAAAACAAACAAACAAAAAAACCCATTTCAGCAAGGATCCTGATGGAGCCCCATTGGGTCAACAAAGGCATAGGTTTCTGAGGTCTGCTTGCCCGCCCACCTCCCCTCCTGTTTTTTTTTTTTTTTTTTTTTTTTTTTTTTGGTTTGTCCTGGGAGTGAGTACCTGGGGACTGAACCCACGACCTTGTACATGCTAACCAGGAGCTCTGCTACTAAGCTATGCCCCCAGCCCCAGGCACCTTTTCTAAGAAAGCCAGACTTTTCAGTTGCTCAGGCAACAAATCTCATCACTGAGGAGCCAGATTGTGTTTGATTTTCTCTTTTGTCAGAACACAACCTAGGGAAAACACTGAAGGGACCAGGATGGCAACTACAATTAAGTTTTGCAAAATGCAGGACAAGAGGTCTACAAGAGACTACTCATTACGCCTCAAGCCAGCTCATCGTGTGCTGTAGATACCAAAGTTCCTTAGCAAAAGAAGATCGTAAAACCAGAATGTTTCACTGGGGAAGAAAAACTGGGTGAAGAAGACATTGAAGACATTGTATACTCAAGGCCTCTTTCTTTTCCAGTTGGCTAGTGAAGCCGTGTGTGTGTGTGTGTGTGTGTATTCTCTTTCTTCTCAGGAGTGGAGAGTGGTTTTTTTTTTAATGTATCGATCAGGTATTGCCTGAAATACATTTGAAGTTGATTTATTCATCTTCGATATAAATCCTATTTCCCTACAGGAGTACTAGGAAGCTGCCACAGACCACTGAAAAGCAATGAATGGGAAGATAACAGGCCTCCAACACTTTGCTACTAATTTCCCTCATGTGCTCAGCCCTAAGTAGTGTCTAAATTCTCTGAGCTCCAAAACAGCAGTGTTTCCTTTAGTTCACTGAAAGGAAATGAGGTATTACCTATAACCCAGTAAAGAACCAATGAGAGGGTTAAGGTAATCCAAATACAGCTGGCTCGCCCCACCCATGGGGTTCTGCATCCATGCAGTGACCCAACTGCAGACTAAAATTATTGGAAACAAAACCACAACTGTATTGAACATGTACAGAATTTTTTCTTGCTATTCCCTAAGCAATACAAAACTATTTTAAGAGCATTTGCATTGTATTTGATATTCAAAATTACTAAAGGATGATTTAAAGTACATAAGATTATAATAAAAAAGTATATGGAAGGCTGTGTATAATTACCATAAATGCTACACTCATAGATAAGGGACTTGAGTGTCTGTGGAACTCAGGAATCCTGGAACCAGTATCCCTAGAGTATCAAGGGATAATATGACACCAAGAACCAGAAAAAGTTGATTCCACCTCTGTACTTTCCTTGGGTGACTATACAAAAAGAAACATGTAGAGGGTTTCTGTATTTTCTTTGTGTGTGTGTGTGTGTGTGTGTGTGTGTGTGTGTGTGTGTGTGTGTGTAGATGTGAGAAGGAAATAGATTTTGGAATTAGTCAGATTTTAGCACAACTCTTGGCAACTCCATTTGCTACCATGTGACTTCATCTCTGAGTGTCTACGTGTCTAAAATGGGAATGGATGAAATCTACCTTTGGGTTGCTCTCAAGTGTAATCACACATGTGATGGGCTTGGCATTCAAAACTCAGTCACTAGAATCATTATTTCAACATCCTTTGGGAGGAAGGAGCACTGTGACAGAAGAAAGCAGGGAAGCAGCCAGCTTCCTAAATATTTCAAGTGTCTATATTTACTTCCCATCTATGACGAGATTCCTGCGAGTGTGTGATGAAAGCAGGTGGCAAGAGCTTCAAAATCCATTTCCCCATGCAGCATCTGTGTCCCCGTGCAGGAGCTCAGATGTTCCCAAGCTTCTCTCAGTAACTGCAGGGTTGGCATGATTCATTAATGATCTAACTCCTTAGCAGAAAAGGATCATAAAACCAGATCACTTCACTGGGGAAGAAAAATGGGTAAAGAAGACATTGTACGCTCAGGTAGGTCTCATCTGTAGTGAAACAGTATAGGAAGACACTACTCAAAAGTTTAAATAGGGTCATTTTGTTTTTCTTGTTAAAGACAGAGGTTCCTAAGGATTTGTGTATCCACTCAAAATCAAGTCCTTGGAGAAAACCCTTAGGACCCACCTCTATCCATCTGCTCCAGGAATTCTGTGCAAGACAAAGGACACATTGGGGTGTGGTGGAACAATGGCTGCAGCGGGGGCACACTTCTTATTTTGTAAGGCTAGTTCCTTCCTTTTCTTTATTTATATGAGAAATTTAATAGTTTTCCCAATATCAACTTACTCCCTTTATTCTCACTTGACAGAATTCACCACCCCAACGTACTCTGTCTCTATCTCTCTCTCCTTTTTAGCTGGGCATCCTGAGGCCTGGGATTTGAAAACATTGAGCCTTTTTGGCAACCAGTTCTGTCAGTTGTGTGGATTCACAGCCATGTTTGGATTTAGGCAGAGAAGTCACATGTGACTTTTACAAAGTCTCTTTGAGAAAAGGAAGAGGAGCCCACATGGATCACGCTGGTAGTCCCAGCACTCTGAGAAGCCTATGCAGTAGGACTGCAAGTTTGAGCCTGGGTCCAAATCTCCATTACCCACCCTCCCCATCCCCACCTCCCTTGCCTCTCTCCTTCCTACAGGCTGGATGACAACACAGTAATAGGTGTTTCAGTAGCAAGCTTGGACCCTGAGGCAGAAAGTCAATGCATTGGAACACTAAGGAAGAGAAAACAAAACAAAACCTTCAGTCCTCTTTAAATTGCCTTAGAATCTTGCCCTCCACACTTCTTTTATATGCATGAGAAATAAAATCTTATCTCATTCTAAGCACTAGTATTTGGGGATTTCTGTCACTCACATCTAAACCTAAAGCAAACAGATACTTCACTATATGCACTGTTTGTATATTCACCATTCATCTGTGTAATCAGAACCACACAGATTTTAACATGACATGCCACTGACAAATGGAGTATGGATTCATCAGTCATTCCCACCATATTCCTAAATCCCACTCACATCCTGCAAAATGAATTCCACCCACAGGATCACATTGGAAAGGTCACCTCTCTGACACAGAAAGGAGTAGCGATTAAAGGGAAAAAAGGCACAGAAACTCTATTCAAAATGACTTTCTCTTATGTTAGCTGTCCACTTTAAAAAAACAAGAGTATTATCTATTTGCAAGTGACACAAACCTCTCCAATGTCAGCTCTTAATTAAAAACAAAATACTGGTCCTTATTTGTACAGTTAGATACAACATATCCTCAGTTAGTACAATATACTACTACAGTGATATTATTAATTGTAGCAGTAACATTTATTGATATTTTGCATAATTATCAGGTGTCAGACACTGTGCCAAGTCCTTTATTTTTAAAATTTCATTAAAATTTCTACCTTCTAGAGATGCTCTTAGCATTGTACATTAAAATAAGAAAGTGATAAAGTTAGCATACCTAAAAGAAATTTATAAAATAATAAGATACATAATAGGGAATTATTATTGCCTGAATAGATAACTTCTTTTAGAAGAAAATGCTCCAGTTTTTAGAAAGCAAGAGTTAAGCCATAATAATAGGTTTAAAAAGGACTCTTTTTAAGACTTGCATTTAATTTGAAATGTAACCTAAAATCCTACATGACAAAATACTTACGAAATCACTTACCATAAACGTGACAACTGTTATACAGAATATATTGATTTTATTTTTTACATTACATTGCTTCATCATTTGATCCAGGAAATAATAAGTTTTGGTAATTCCTAAGAAAAATACACTAAGAACTCATATGTGTCATGTAAATATGTATGTACTACATCTACAAAGTACTTTCTCTCACTTATAATTATTTTCCAGAACATGTGTAAGTTGATTAGACTTTAAAAATCCACCCCCCCAACCCCAGAAAAAGAACATTTACAACAGTATTGTATTCATAGTAACCGTTATCTTTTTGAACTGGGAAGCCTTCCTTATATAAAATTTGTGTTTACACAAACACTTTTGTGTGTAACTTTTCCACACAGGCAAGAAAACAGGCCAATTTAGAATCACTCTTGCTGCATGTTGAGCACTGTGGCTTGGAGCATTGTGGTCTCATGTATTTGGATGTTGTGGATTATCTATGGAACCAGGAGATGGGGGCCTGTTCTGGAGAGGTGGATTATGGGCATGTGATGATTACAGATTACAGGTGTGTGGTGGATTAGGTGCATACTCCTGGAAGGGCCAGAACACTGAGTCTGGACCTGGAAGGAGTGAATCATTGGGACAGGACCTAGAAGGATATATGCTACTTCCTCCCTTCCTCCTGGACGTGGTCTCCCACTTGCAATGCTGTGAGGAGCTGCCTCGACTTCCTCCTCCACCCTCCACCTGCACCGTATACTTCCACTGTTGTGGGGCACCCGTGAATGGACTGTGACCTTTTGAAGTTGTGAGCTAAAACAAACTTTTCCTCCTCTACTTTGTGTATATTGGGTATTTCATGCCATAAATGAAAAAATAAGACAATGAAGGACTAAACGACCTAAGATTGGGAAATGAAAAAGAAAGAAATCAAGAGAAAAGTACATGTCAAAGTTAAAGTTTGGTGCATTCTTCCTTCCTTTCTTTTCTTTTCTTTTCTTTCTTTCTTTCTTTCTTTCTTTCTTTCTTTCTTTCTTTCTTTCGGACAGCTTTGCAAAAAACAAAAGAAAAAATTCAGTTCATAGATGATTGGATACTGCATGTAAAAATCCAGTTCACAGATGCTTGGAAACTGCATATTTAAAAAAAAAATGACCTTAACTGACAGATTGAAAAACAGGAATGTTCACATAGAACTTCCACAATTTTTTTTTTTTTTTAGCACAGCCACAAAGAGCAGGTCATGCTTGGTGCTATTATCCAGGTTCCTATGAACCCACACTCATTTGCCATTTGTGAGGGCTACCTTTATTTAAAAACCTGACTAGCCTGAATTAAGAGATCTAAACTTGTACATATACATTGAAGTTACTGTGTTTTCACATACTGTTCCATACATAAAAATGAAATTCAGTGCAACTGCAGCTCACGAGTCCATAGAAAAAAAGTGATCTGGCATGGTTCAGTTCCTGTTCTGTCACTGGGACCCCCATAGCCTACAAGTTGGCAAAGCCCACAAGTGAACAATCACTATCATATAAGCACAGAAGGCAATCACTATTGAGGCAGCATTCCTCAGAACCAGTGGTCTCATTGCAAAGTTCATCTTCTAAAACTAGTACCATCTGCACAACATCAAGCTCATAATAATATGCTGTCCCTATAGGTATTTGGGCTGTGACTCTGGCTCTGAGTAGCTTTGAATTAGTTCTTCCTGCATCTGTTTGGGAGGGAAGGAGGGTTCTCAACAGGGGCTCCTAGAACACCTGCTGACCTACACTTGACCTCTTATTCTAAAGGTGGGCCCAGGGAGGTGGGCATCAACTTCATCATAAAATCAGTGCAATATCCGTGTGTTGATGAGTAATACTGATTTTCAACTTGACTGGTTTGAGAGATAGGTAAAGCACACTTCTGAGTGGGTCACGGGGACTTGACCTTGGAGATGCTACCTAGTGCCTGATACCTCCTCTCTGGCTCTTCCCCTGTCATGACCTTTTATCATGCTCTTTCTACCTTGCAGCCAGCTGACCATAGACTGAAACTTCTGAACCTGTATGCCAAATTAACCTTTCTTCCTTTAAGTTGCGTATGTCAGGCATTGCAATGGAAAGTGCCTGATGCAATGCTCCATTTATATTCATTAGCTCATATGTTCATTAAGTTATATGTTGAAAGTAGCTTCACTGAGGTGGGGACTTTATTTTATGTATTTATGATTGCCACAACAGTGCAAGGCACATCATAGATGAGCAAGTAATATGTGGGAAGTAAACAAATGAATGAATGTGCCTCTTCCTTTTTCTGGAAGCCTCTTCCTTCCAAGACCAAGCCCCCAGTTCACCTAGAGGACTGTCACTGGATGTTCCAGCCAAACGTCAGGCTTCAATGTGGCTCCTTCTCAGGTACAATCTTTATCTTGACGATTTTTCTAGATTTCAAATCTATTATATGACTTCATTCTTAATGCTTCATTTTCCCATTATTCTTAAAGCCCAAAAACTTTAATGAGGCTGAGAAGGCCACTCAACCTGACCTTGCCACAACCCACCCCTCCCCACGCAGGTCTACCTTAATGACAAACTTCACTGCGTGCCCAGCAGTCTGCTCCCATCTCCCACCTGACTGGGAGGAGCACGCCTATCTCATCCATGAAGCCTCAGCTTATGCCCCCCTTGTGTTCTCACTATCACTCTTTTCTTTTTTCTTTATTCCTGCATACAGGTGCTTCTGTTAACACTTGTTGGATTGTTTATTAGTTGACCAATTAACTCCAACAGGCTTGCCTACCTTGTGACCTTAGTTACTTGTGCCCCAACACACCTGACTCAAGAAGACAGCAAATAAACTTGCTGGATGAACACATTTTATTTTTGTGCCAAGTTCAGTGCCATGTGTTTTGCAAGTCTCTATGATTTTGTAGACGAGAAAGTCTTCCAAGGTTATGTAATTTGCTTAGATTAGGATTCATTCACCTTAAGAATCTGCTTTCTTTCCATTGTGCCGTGTGGTAGCACTTCAACACCCTTTTCTATGAGAGCAGCGAACACAGCATACCTGCCTAAGAGTCCTCCACAGTACTTGCATCAGGCACCTCTCAATAAAAAAAGCCCAAGGAGGTAGAATCTCCTGATGGTTACTCAAGAGTGCACACCCAAATACGAGTAAAGCCTCTTGAACAGTGGACCAGAGGAATGTAGGTCAAATAATTGCCCTGCTTCCTATTACCCAATGCTTTTTGTTTGTATATGTGAGCCCAAGAATGGAAGATGGAAAATTCCAGGAGCTTTACATCTGTCATTAAAAACAAAGGCTCAAGAAAATAGAAAGGATTTTAAAACCATTTTCTCTTTAAGTTCATGATCATTCTAATTCAAAATTTTAGACATATTTATTTGCTGATAGCAAACCTAGTCTAGAAAATTATGCAAGTCTCTGAAAAAAGCAAGTCCTATTTTGCTGTTATAAAGTAAATGATCACATTGACAAAGATGGAAGAAATAATGACATTAACTAGGAGCCAGGTACACACGCAAACATCTAATTCTCACAATAATAAGCCTACTAGTTAAAAACTCCATTTTACAGATGTAGACATGAGAGACAAGGAATTCAAGTAATCTTCTCAAGATAAGATGGAAAGAGACTGAGAGATGGAAACAATTAGAACCCAGTGAAGCTGGTTCTAAAACTTACTTTTACCCACAATGCAAATCCAACTTTCTAGTTTGTATAATATTAATATAAATGGCATTTTCTAATCACTACATTTACATTTTTCAAAATAATTTACTAAAAAATATAACAGAACTTGTCTGATAGCATTTAAATACTAATTTGTATCTTATGAATGTGTAGTTTACAGTAAGAAACTTCACAAACTTGATATTATACTTAATTTCTTTCAAAAAATAATGGAAAGTAACAAAGAGAAAAATTCCTTGTTGGAAGAATCTGAAGGCAAGACTTAAGAAATTTTAATTACTCTAGAAGATCTGCTTTTAAACCTAAGATAAATTCAAGGGTATCTAATAAAATCAAGTTTTACAGTGACCTGTTGGATACTAACAATGGAGAAAAAAACATGTTCATGTTCGAAG
Source organism: Ctenodactylus gundi (assembly GCA_004027205.1). Lineage (NCBI taxonomy): Eukaryota > Metazoa > Chordata > Mammalia > Rodentia > Ctenodactylidae > Ctenodactylus > Ctenodactylus gundi. Next base: position 92,848 of record PVKB01004475.1, read on the forward strand.
GCATGCAATAACCTCACCAACTTACCAACACCAAGCTGCAGAAGTGAGTGAGACCACTGCCTCACCAAGAGACATAAAAAAAAATTGTTGTGAAGAATAATTTAGAAAGATTTGATGTTGAGTAAGTATATGTGAAGCTCTCGGATATCCAAAAACCCAAGACCAAACACAACAGTAAAAGCCAGTTAGTCATGGAAAAAATGAAATAATTCAGTAGCTGGCAATTCAAATTCTTGTTCTAGTTATATGACATCATCTGGAAGAAAGACAGTATGTGGTTGTCCAGAAACTTCCAATCACTCTCCTTGTTGATATATAGAGTATAGAGTATTAATTTTTATCAGCCTCTCACATTTGTTTGGTCTTGGAACTCTGTAAGACTGATTTTTACTTTATTTGTCCATGGTCAATGTAAGACTTTATTGTCACCAAAAAAGTATTCAATAGGACAGTGCCTTGCTGTAGTATAATGCTTCTCAACTCTGTATTGCAACTTCTGTTCTGAATCAAAAATCAAAACTCCAAACTTGTGTTCTTCTGTTAGTATCATTATCTAACATGGGTTACACAAGAGGATTTGTAATCTTCAATAAGGGCAAGAGTTGCTGCCCAAGTCAGGCTACATTTATACCCTTGTCTTCCTGTGAGGCAGAAGTCCTCAACCCCCAGGCTGGTATGTGTCCATGGCCTTGGAAGGGCCCAGCTACAGTGACAGATGAGTGAGTGGCCAGTGAAGCTCGGCCTCCAGGCAGCAGTGCCCTACTAGGTTCTACTGCAGTTGCTGATTTGACAGGAGGCAAAGATCCATTCCCACTCCCCTCCTGCTGCTGCTCACCTTCCCAAAGCTATCCTCCGGCAACCCACTGCACAACAAGTGCCCGCCTCACCCTGTCACCCCAGTCTTTGGGAGAAAGGTCTTCAGCTAATTTAGTCCTTGCTATCAAAATACTAGGGAGATTCTAGGAGGGGCATAGCTCAGTGGTCAAAATGTTTGCCCAGCAAGCACAAAGCCCTGGAATTGATTCTTCAGCACGACATAAACCAGGCTGCTGAGCCATGAGGAGACTGTTATAAGTTTAAGCCATCCCAGGCTATGCAATGAGTTTAGAAGGAGCAGCCATAAATACAGAGCTAGAGTGTGTCTCAAAAAAAAAAAAACAAAAAAAAAAACAAAAACAAAAAACCAAACCAAAACAAAACAAAACAAAAACAAGAAAAGAAAGAAAAGAAAAAGAAAAGAGTTGCGAAACACTGCTTCAGAGGTATCAGGGAAGAATGGATATATTACCACTTTTCTTGGCTGGACTCTCTTGCAAAAAGTAGTTTCAACAGAGACACAATGAATTCTGACCAGTCACTTCGTGCCAAAGCAAAAACGCAGATGCCTCTCTGATTCTTCAATAATCGTCCCAAGCCCACTTTCCTACACAGACCATCTCTCACTCAGTTCTGATGGTTTCACATATTTCACATGGCTGGTGTTTCTACTAGCCTGTCCTCTACTGCTACCCCTCCTGTTAATTCAGGAATGTCTTCACTTAGGACTATTTCTCCCCCCATAAAAACATATGTGCCACTACCAGAGCCTGACCCATTCCCAAACCCTCCCACCAGCAAACCACTTTCATCCTATTTTCTAAATTGCATTGAGACTGATACTCTGAAAACCCAACTCTGACTTGCCGAGTCTCTGCCCAGTCTAAACACCTCAGACTGGCATACAGACCTCTATGCTGTCTTTTGCCTACATGTTTGTCTGTGTTTAGCAAACATTAGTCTTCATAAATTCAAGTAGATTTAATTCATTTAATGTGCAGATTTTGAGATGCTCACTAATTCCCCAAGCCCCATGGTTCTAATTGGTACAGAATTTGGAATTCATGTACTTACAAATAAAGTTAAAATTCTATGTGAATTTTTACCATAATAAAATTATTGTTAAAAATATCCACTTTGACAGGTGTGGTGGCACATGTCTAGAACTCTAGAATGATGGAGAGGCAGAGGCAGGAGGATTGCAAGTTTAAGGTCAGTCTGAACTACATACTGAATTCAATGCCAGTTTGAACTATATAATGAAAACTTTATCACAAAAAATAAATAAAATTAAAATGCAGATGTCCAGGCACTAAACTCAGTGATTTTGCTTCATTATTACTGTGAGAAACCCAGAATCTGCATATCGAACTTTTTACTATATATTTGATACAGCAAAACCCTGGAGAAACTGACTACTCTAAAATCTTTCTCTTACGACTGGCTTTCCAATACATCTGACTTGAGAACCAAGGGGGAGGGGGGTGGTGGGCAATGCACCCTGTTCTTCCTGCCTCCACAATTTCCCATAAGCTGGTCACTCTGCTTGAAATGCTTTCTTCTACAGCCTCTTAGAAAATCCTAATTATTTTTCAATACCCAGCTCAAAATTTACTTCTGACCTATTCAAATAAAGTAACTCCTTCCTTTGGTCCAACACTGTGCCCAGAGCACATTTTTATCACATGCATTCTCCATTTTGAGACAGTTTACATTCTATATATTTCTTTCTGATCATCAAATCTAATCTCACGCTGGCCTGCTGACCAACTATGATATTTTTGGCACATTAGTATCTATAAACCTCACTGTAAATAAGACTAACTGAAGTACCTATGCTATTCAGCTATGAGTACTATCCTAGAAACACCATTACCTGTGAGGAAACAGAGGCAGGGATAAACTAACTTTCTAATGGTTACTAATGGTTAGTGAGTGGAGGAACTGGAATTAGCTTTCAAGCAGTGTGGCTCATAGTCACATTTCTAACCACTAGAGACTGTGTTCCCTACTAGGAGTTGGTCAAGGAAAAAACAGAAGATGGCTGAGTCACAGAGTTTGGCTCTATGCAATGCATATGTCACAAATAATCTTTAGCAGGATCTGGCCAAGAATTGGGGCAGCAACGGGGGTAGGGGGTGGGGGTGGGGGGTGCGTTAAAGGACTTATTGACCATGTCTAAGTCCTAGCTCTACAGAACTATCCTCAGTTCCTGTTACTGGCTGTTTAATGGCCAATTTATTGAGATTCTCTTGTTCTGTACCAGACTCTAATCAAAAGAGGTCATTTATTGTGATAAATAGCAAAAAGGTTTACTCAAAGCCAATTTTGAGAGAGATGGTGGAAATAATTCTCCAAAAACTGCCTCCAAAAACTTGACTTTTCAAGGATACGCCAGAGGAAAGGGATATCACAAATTTAAATTTACAAAGTAAATGGACAATTTATAGGCCATCACTGGGAACTTTATATTCTGTTATTAGTTAATGAGCTTTTCTGATCATCAGCAGTTACATATTCTTAAGCCCAAGATTTTTTGTTCCCTCCCTGCTTTCTTCTTTTGAAAATGTCCATATACTGCTTGGTTGAGAGGTGGGGCTGGAGGATGAGGAGGTGAAGCAGGTTTTCCCTTTTAAGGCTGACACCTAGGATTCTCTCTGCTGGGCTCCAGTCACCGGCCTAGGTGGAGCTGTTAGACAAAAGGTGAAGCATTTTCTGACTTTTAAGTTTAAATGCTATCCTGTTGATAACATCCCCTTCCTGAGCCCTTGTCTTCCGAACATCTTCCATTCTACCTCACTTCTGCAAGACTGAACTCAACATCTCTTCTATGACATATACCAGAGCCCTCCGCATATCAATGAAGCCAGAATATCTGGAGCTGTGCCCCAGGGACTAGTATTTTTAAAAGGGTACCACTGCCATCATCTCACTGTGCAGCTAGAGTTGAATACTGCTGCCTGGAACCTCTCCCCTCTTATGCACAGCTTCCTGTATCTTCTGATCATCTTTTTCAGTAAGGTATATCATTTTATTAAAATCTTATTTATTGGCCTTCCATCGAAGTTCATAATCACTTTTGTGACACGGAGTAGCCCTTCTTGGGATGATACTTTTACATGTACATAAGAAAAAGAAAAAAAAACAGGATTACAAAGAAAAACAATTATATTCAAATACAAATATAGTAATTGTTAGGGTGAATATTTTGTTCTTGACCTTGAGCAGAGAAATCCAGTTTCTTTGTGTCCAACGTATATTTACTATTCATTAAATACTTGTTAGAAGAATAAATTCAAGAATAAACCACACCTATTCCCCTGTTGGGGATTGCTGCTTAAATGGCAGAAGAGTGCCCTAGTTGAGAGAAACTTCAGCAATTCACTAATTTCAGAGCTAATGACATTGAAATGTTATAGCATCTATTTTTGGAAGACGTTTTAAAAGCACTTCAAACATTTAAAAAGTGGTAGCCTTTTAAAAAATCAATAAAATTAAAATTCTGAACATGGTATCATCACTCTAACCTTTGAAAAATGTTCCTTTGCTACCTGTTATAAACTGTAGGGAAAAAAGTCATGGCTGATTCACAAGTTTCTATTCTCAACGAAGAAAACTAGGGACACATGAAAATTTGTCCTGCCTTAGTGGGAAGAATAACACTCTTCCCCCCAAAAATCTATGTCCTAATCCCTAAAACCTGTGATTACTTTACCTTATATACGAAAGACTTTGTAACTGTGCTTAAATTGGCATAAGTTTATCCTTGATTATCTAGGTGGTCCCAATGAATTAAAAGGATACCATATATATATATATATATATATATATATATATATATATATATACACACACACACACACACACAGGAGAGAGAGAGAGTCAGAGATGAGGTACAATGACAGAAGCAGAGCTCAGTATGATGCAGAGGCCATACTCAAAGGAATGCAGGCATCCTCTAGAGGCTGAAAAAGGCAAGAGGACAGAGTCTTCTCTAGAGCCTCCTGAAGAAACCAGCTTGTCAACAACTTGCTTTTAGTACGGTAAGGGCATTTATGGACTCTAGAGCTGTAAGATAATAAATATGTATTGTTTTAAGCCACTAAGTTTGTGACAATTTGGTGCAGCAGCAATAGAAAACCAGTACCCACACCCAATAAGCAATAAATGGCTAACACATACAAAGAGAAAGAGCCACACACACACACAGTTTAGAGTTATTAGATATTTTACGAAGATAGTTTTCAACCTGCATGTTAGGTCCACTTGGGAGCTTAATAGATACAGTTATACGACACATACACTAATCCTAAGGTCCCACGAATCAGAATCCTAGGACGGGGATGTGCGATACCTTGGATATTCATATGTGAAAGGCATTCAAGAATTAAAATACAGACAGAGGATAAGAACCCTGCTTTACATTAATAAGACTACGCCAGGTCACACTTTGTATACAGCTCTTCCATCCAAGGTAAATATATGTTGTTTGTAAACATCCTCATTAATTAAGATCTTTGTGAATCAAGGGGATGCAAAACACACAATGAAACAAAAAAAATAAAATAATTTGACTAAGACTATAGACATGTTTCTGTCTTGGTGAAAATTAGTATTTAAATTCTTCCTAAAACTCAGTTCATTACTCAAACCACTAGAACAGAATATGTCTCCCTATTCAGTCCCACAGATCCATTTTTTAAAATACAGGGTCTTACTCTGTAGTCCTGGCTACTCTTGAACTCACTATGTAGCCCAGGCTGTCCTCAAACTCACGGCAATCCTGTCTCACCTTCCGGAGTGCTGGGATTATAGGCAAGTGCTGCTACATCTAGCTTATGTGGTGCTGAGGAATTAAACCCAGGGCCTTGCCCCCTGCTAGGCAAGCACTTTAACCACTGAGCCACACCCCTCTCCTCACGCTTCCATTCTGATAAACTGCCAACTGTAAGTAAAGCTGTAAACTGAAGGCTTGAAAAATGGTTGAAGTACTTGAGTTATTATTTTAAATTCCCTTATTAAATCTTGTAAATGATAGGACAGTGTCTTTAAATTCCTTGTACAGATGACCAAAGGAATTGTATAAACTCATAATTAAAGATAAATGTTTTCTTCTAAGTTAATGGCTCAAAAATGATAAGTATTAAAATGCTGACTAATTGTATGAAGTACAAATATCAAAAAAACTCTGTACTATTAAACTTATTAGTATTAAAAAGTCTGTACCAATATTGCAGATGATCATCAAAATACTAATAATAACATGTCATAGTCACCTTCTCTTTGCTGGATGTGTCCATTGATGGGATTATGTCAACCTTATGGAATTAGGACTCACACCTCCGTTAGTACTGGGATTTGTCGACCACCCTGGGCTGGAGCTTAAGAACTTGTCGGGATTAGAGTGTGAGTCATTTGTGGGCTGGCCAATGAGAGAAGAGCACCCACCCAGCTGTGGGAGGGCCAACTGGAACTCCAGCGGTATGAAAGGGAGGAAGAGGGACAATTGCCTGGCTTTCCCTCTGGGAAAGCTCTCGCTTTCGCGATTTTCTACAAACGCCGCAGATTGTCAGCACAGATTCGTTCCCGTCTCGACTTGTGCCTGTCTGTTGCTGCCCTTCAGTCGCCGATTTTCAGTCGCCGATCTTCACCTGAGATCTACAGCAGATTCTCACCTCACCGGCTGTTCTGCAGTCCCGGGCAGGAGATCTACTGCTTGGCGGAGCAGCCATCTTGGGCCACCTCTATCATTGGACTTGCAAGCCTTCCTAATAGCCCCTTTTGTGTTAATATCTGTAAATCCTGTCTTTTGAAAGGAACCCAAACTAATACACTGGAACATAATATTCAACACCTACAACTTAAGGTAGAAAAGGTTTATTTTACAACCGTTTCAGAAGGTCTTTGGCAAGTTATGGGAAGTCTGCAATGGTAGGAGCTTATGATGGAGGGCCTATATAGAAAAAAGCTGTTCGTGGCATTGTAATAGGAAGCAGAGAGGGAGAAGGGTGAAGCTAATGAAAATTTACATCCTTCCAGGTGCCGCAGTGATCCACTCCTTCCAGCCAGGCCTCACCTCTTAACATCACAGGAAATCAATAGATTAACCCCATGATTGAATCATCTTTCAAAGCATGAAGCATTTGGGTGACATTCCAGACCCAAACCATAGTATGCTGATCTTACTCCCCAAAGGACTCACCTCCACCTTCTTATGCACAATGCAGTTAGTCCATCTCTAGTGTTGCCAATATCTTAACAATTCTAGCACTGCTAAAAACTTCAAATCCAAAGTCTTCTCTGAGACCTAAGGCAAACTCTTAGCAGTGAGGTCATTGAAAATCAAAGTTCAGCACTTCAATGGTACAGGGAAAATATATCATAGCGGGAAACACAGGGTTAAGGAACCTAGGTGACATCACTGGAACTCAAGACCCAGTCTGTCATAGGGTGAAAGCCATGATCCTTCAGGTCTCTTCTGCCTCCACACTTTCAGGGGACAGCATGGCATCTGACATGTCCTTAATAAGGCATTACTGAACAGAGCTGAATACAATACAAGGAGGGTACCATTGGTACAAACTCCATCATCTCTAGAAATGAACAAAGAAACTGTAGCAAAAAGAGATGCCCATAGAATTCTAATCTTTGGAAGAAAATGAGTCTTTTTTTTCCCAGGCACAAGAGAGGCATGCACAGATAGGAACTGTTGTAAGAACACAAGTTCATATCCAAACAAAAACATGACTTCAAAAATAAAAACCTCAAAAACAAAATAAGAACAGTACACAGAATTCCATTCCCTAAGAAACAAAATTTGCACAGCATTCTCTTCTCTAGGATTTTGAAAGTAAGCTGAGATTTTTACTTCCTTTATTAATGTGTAAGTATTTCCTATGAATGACTTGGAGAACAATGTGTAGGATTAATCAAAATACATTTCCTGTCCTTTTGTTTATAAGAGATGGCTCAATTACTAACACTAACCTCACTTGAGATCGAAGTTTCATATACAGGTAAGTGACTAAACATGATAATAAAGACCAACACAGGAAGGAGGGAAAGCAGAGAATGTCAAGGACCTCTGCTTTATGAAGCTGAGATTGTTTGAGGACGTTTCTTGGTCTCTATTGTCACGAGGCTCTCTGCTAGCTCTAGCCAATGAGAGGCACCAGTGGGAGGCTGGGGTTGGGGGAGAAGGGAGAAATTACTTCTGGAGGTCCATCATGTGGGAGGATCCTCCACCCACCGATGAGAGCCCAGGCAATGATCACCCTACTGGGATGGCTACGGCTCCTGTCTCCTTTCCCCCAGTACTATGCTTAGGCCATGAAAGTACCTCCTGGGAAAAATTCTGCCAAGTCATCTTTTCCCTTCTGTTCCTTCAGTCCCAGAGGTGGCAGCTGCTAATCACGAGCAATTACTAGTCTCAGGATGACTTCAGAGTCCGTGGTTTGCCCTTTTAGCTCCTCCTTCACTTGAGTGATCAACTCCTTGAATTAAATCTGCTCTCTGACATTCTTATTACTGACTAGATCCTGGACTGATGTGATAGTAAAACTCAAAGTTACACATAAAGATGCATTCTCCTCACACCAGGCTGCTCAAGCTGGTGTGAAACTCCCCCTTTAGGGCCCTGGCTCCCTTTCCAGGGTTCCTGGGCCTCAGTGCCCTAAAGGTATTTATTCACTTCTCTTTCACAAGACTCTGGAAGGAGACATAGTAAGAGGGTTCAGTTTAGGCTCTGCTAACATTTGACTTCTCAGAATCAGTTTTAATGGTGTAGTTTTATTTGAAAGGCCAAAATTTTCATGTTCAGAAAAGTGATTACAGGATTCTAAAAAAATGAACATTGAGAGAAATATAAGCAAGACTTTTCTCAACACAGTTTCATTCACAGGTCTTTACTAAGAAGAAACCACATTCTTAATGCAAAATTTCATTTATTTTTCAATTAAATAAATAATATTTTTGGATTTTACAGGATTGAACATAGAGTCTTCACACCGAGCATATCTCAAGCCCATTTTTATTTTCATTTTGATACGTGGTCTCATTAAGTTGCAAAGTTGTCTAGACTACGTTTGAACTTGTGTTTCTTCTGCCTCAGTTTTCCAGAATGCAGGGATTATGGTCCTGGGCCACAAGGCCCCACTAATGTGAAATTTTAAAGTAGCATGATAATGAAAGAAATCCAGAGGTCAGAAAAAGTGACCTTACTTAAGGGACACAAAAAGTGTTGTAAGTATAAAATGTATAATTTTTTTCAAAGTTCCCTCCATGTGCAAGTAAGAGTGGGAATTAGTCTTTTAAAAAAGAAATGGTAATATCACTCGAATTATAACCAAGACAGGAAACCCAACCTATAATGGACACCTATTAACAAGTGCTAATGTCACCCAAGTTCCTCTTTCATAAAAATCAGTATATGTTGCTGTAATAAAAAGTTTCTATAAAAACTAAAATTTTAATGATTCACTAAAAGCATTTCTAATCTCTGTGGACTTTGGGCATTAATAGTGGGTGAAGTTTGCAGAGCAGAGTGGAACATCCTTTCTCACTAGTAAAAAACAAAGCCTTGTTTATATTTACACCATCTACTGCCAAAACAATGCCTCTGTCTTCAGATCTTAACCCACTTACAAAGTTCAGGGAGAGAGGCAGTATCTAGGGACTCAGAGAATCAGGACTCTCCTGTGGTGGGGATAGTTGCAGCTAATAGGCAAATAGCGCCAGTTCCTTACAGTGACTGCTCAGCTTCCCGGGCAGTTACCCCCAGGCCAAGCTTTTCCTCTCAAAGCTGTTGAGAGTAGTTGCTTGGCGACATTTAGTTCTAAATTGTCCTCAATGCTTTACACATTATAATCTTAGTTGATTTGTCTCCATCTTTGAGAAATAAACCTTTCTTTCCTATGATCACAAGATCAGTTTCTGAGCCTCAAGGCGGTGGGGCAGCTCCAGGATTGCACAGTCCAGTGGTTTTCAAAGCGTGGTCCCGGGAAGTGCAGCCTCAGCAGCACCTGGACTCGTTTGAAATGTGAGTTCTGAGACCCAATCCTAGGCTCCTCCAGGGGTGGAAGCTCAGTGTTTTAATCAACAATTCCAGGGGAGTCTGCTGCCTACTTAAGTTTGACAGCCATTAGGTTGAAAGGGATTTGGAGGTGGGGATAAATGATGGTGAGTGGAGGCAAAGTTTATGTCACCTTACTAGACGATGATGCCTCATTGTTTGGTCACACACCAGGCTACATATTGCGTGAAGGCGTTCTTCAAATGTGACTGTCATCTAAATCAGTGGATTTTGGACAAAGCAAATTACTCTCCTTCAAGTGGGTCAGTCTCATCGATCTAATTAAACACCTTGACAGGAAAGACTAGGGTTCCTTGAAGAAGAAATTCTGCCTCCTGGCAACTTCGGACTCTGGAGTGTAACATCAACTCTTCTTGAGGTTTCAAGCCTGCTGACAATTCCTTAAAATCAATGCCCAAGCCTGTATTCCCAACACTCTGAGAGGCTGAGGCAGGAGAATACCAAATTCAAGTCCAGCCAGGGCCACTTAGTGACTTAGTGAGATCCTATCTCAAAATAAAAACAAAATGGACCAGGGATGCAGCGCAGAAGGAAGACCGTAGGTTTAATTACCAGTACCGCTTAAAAAAAAAAAGTCATCAATCATTACCCTTTGTAACCCTTCCTTCTATACACATATTATTGGTTCTGTTTCTCTGCAGAACCTTGACTAATTTGGGGAACTGGGGCAATTTATATATTTATGTATGTGTACTACATTGGGAATAAGATTTCTGGCTTTTTTCAGCACTGTATGCTCAGCAGAAGATTAGCTTCTGGTCCATTTTTGATGATGAACGAACTATGTATGGTAAATTCACTGAGAGAGGAAAGTAGGCAATTTGGTCATGGGAAGGGGCTCTTGGAAAACAGCCAAGGCCATTCCTAAATTCCTGTGGGCAATAAACCCCGCCTCAGGAATCTTTCAGAGTGTACAGATGAAAACAACAGGAAGTCACATCCAGGAATTGTATTGAGTGTTCCTTTGTTTAATTTCTCACAAATGTAAGAATGATCAGCACTCAGCAGGCCATTCTTAAGCTTTGTTCCCATCCCCAGTCCCCACTGTTTTTAAGGACCACTGGTGTGATGACTGCATATTGTCATTCCTGTTATGCCCTGTATCTAGAACAAGTTTTAAGCGCAGAGTTTTTTGTCAGTACATTGTTCTTCTGAAAAGATTAAAATTGAAAACTTAGACTCAAATATTGTGTACTTTTTAATTTTCCCAATACATCCATCTAAAGAATGCACTTTCCTGAGGTAAGAACAGAATCAACATTGCATGCTCATTGGAGGCCAGTTAGTTAGGAAAAGAAAAGACAAAAACAGGGCTGCAATGATCAGTTATGAAAGGGGTGAACCTCTGAAAAAGGGGCAGGCATAGATGCTCACTGATTCCCCAAACTCTATGTTTTTAGTATGTTACAGAATTTGGAAAACACGCATGAACAACAACAACAGCACACACACACACACACACACACATTTTATACATAAATTAGGCTAGAAGATAGTTAAAATTGCATACATAAGATAATTCTTAAATTCCTGAATCATGTACCCGTCAATGTATTGAAGTCTGAGATTCATTTGATTTTTTGATTATTGTGTAATTTTTGATTTGTATGCTTTTAAGTCATCACTGCCTTCTCCATGCTCAATATTGTTCAAATTACAACTTTCAAATAATAAAGCAGAATTTCAATGAAAAAAAAAAAGTAAAAGCGTCCCCTGGTTAACTTTCCTCACTCTACTCCCGGTAAAGCTGTCCAGTTATTTTTAAAACCATGCCTAATGATAGAATAGATTTAGGCCCCGATAGGGACATTTGGCCCAAATATGGCAAGCAGGCAAAGGTGAACAAAAAGAAGCTTCACACATGCATCTAAACAGTTCTTGGATAAAATATTTGAAAATTCTGTTTAATGGCAAATGTGTTCTCTTGAAGGAGGAAAAACCTACAAATTTGTTTGCTGAATTTGTTCTTTAATAATGTTTTCCATCCTCACATGAACATGTGAAAAGCATTCACTGTTTCACTTTGAGTCCATTCAGCTCACTAAACACCCTGCAATGGGGAGACTGAGGCAGCGCACGTAAGGCTGAGAGTCAATGAACATCCAGGAGACGCAGAAAGGCCTGAGCCACGATGAGTGAGTGTGGGGGAAGAGTGGTCGACAAAGTCGAGGAAGATGGCTCAGCATCTTTTATTTCCAAAGACAACTCAAAGCAAAAACAGAGGAACAGGTTGAAAGTGGGACAAAGGCCCTTATCCTATTCAACACAAATCTGAGTTACTTTGAAATATACCTTAAATTGAGTCACTTTGGATTTAGAGTTCCAACTCAACCACTTACTAACACTATTATCATGTGGAAGTTGCTGAATCCTCCTGGATCTTTTTGTTCTCATCTTTTCACTAAAATGGGAATATAGTTTGTTGGGTTGATTAAAGGTGGTAAGGTGGATCTGGATCCTGGCACAGGATCACAGCCAGTCAGTCCTCAGCAAGCCTTTTCTGTGCCAGTCAGGATCTAAACCAACCAGCCACGATTTATCTCCACCCCTTTACCAGATTGTGCCTGACTACGAGTTCCTTTTCGTCTTTAAGACTCTCTGCAATGTTCACTGCAACCTAATTTTCATAAAATTTGTAGGCTTTTTTGAAGGAGGAAGACTTCCAAGTTGCCAAGAAAGAGCTGCATGCTGCGGCTGGGCCAGCTGCAGGGATGTACTGCTATCAATCTTCTAGCCCCAGGGCAACACACACACACACACACACACGCACGCACGCACGCACGCACGCACACACACGCACGCACACACACACAAAATCACACACGTGTGCACACACACTTTGACTCATTGATTCCTCTCGTTTCATTACTTTGCTTCTGACCACAGGTGAGGAATTAAACCACGTATATCATCACCCCTTCTCACTCAGATTTCAGCAACATCAAATCCATTTCCCAGTATTTTTCAAGGGAAAAAGACCACCAACATTTAAGAAAAAATTAAGTTTTGAGTAAATATATGACAGTACTTTTAAAAGGGATTATTACGAACTCAAATCTGAACTAATGCATTTTGCTAAATTCAAATAATACGAAGAAAATAATGATCTTCAAAAATTATCCTTGAATTTTACACTCTTTGAAGATGGGGATGCTGACGCTCAGACAACTATCACACTATGGACAGTGTAGGCAACTCAGAGGTCAGGAACTATCTACATAAACTTGCTAGAATAAGAGGTAGACTTTTATAATTACTACACTCACTGAAAAGGAGCCCTGTGTTTAAATCATTCTAACCAATAAGGGATTAACAGATATTACCTCATTATAACCACAAACGTGCTGAAACAATTGTTTTTCAGGTATTTGCTGTGGGTATAAAAGTCATGAAATAAAATAATTAGATTTAATAATGAACCTTATTAACAGAAATCATGAAATGAAAATTACTGCCTTTCAGAATTAAGTAAAATATCTAATTTTCCTTGAGAAACAGAAATGATCAATTCTGCATTTTAAATGGTCAGATTGATACAACAGCAACAAAAATAAAGAAAATACAAAAAAAGAGGGAATAGAAAGAGATATTGAAACTTCCCAATCAAATAGTCATGTCCCAGGAATAAATCTGATGATCTCAGCCAGTTTGTTTCATATAAACCAAACAATCACTGCCTTTGAAAGTAAGTACATGCTGTCCTGGTGATGGACACATCTTTTGTTTCTGCAAACAGCATCCTTCAGTGAGTACCCTGCGTGTTTTGTTAAAACTTCTGACTAACATCCTCTTCATTATTCAGAATGATTGGGAAAATATATTTTTCTTGACAGGGTTGGGTTGCTTTTTAAAGGAATTACTCGTTTCAAGTTACAACCTTCTATTACTGCACGTGAATTTGACACTTTATGCATAACTCACAACTTGCCAGCCCCCCACTTCCAAGGAAAAATCCAGCTCTGCAGGGATGACTCCATATTTACATTCAGCCACACACACCAGCACTTACCAGGGTGAGGCTGCTGGCTGTCAGCTGCTGGCTCTTAGTCAATATTTAATCACTGAGCAGTTATGTAGGGAGAAGGAAACATTCCATCTCCCAATAACATACCTTTAATATGAAAAAGCTTTCATTGCATTTACAGAAGCATGGTTATGCTTTTTTAGAAAAACTATCAAGTAGAAAAGTTGTACAATCATTCTGATATGACATTTTAAGTGTACTGTTGTTGGTTAAGTATATAAAATGAATAGCAATGTGATTTTTTAAAAAAAGTATTACAGAACTTTGGGTCCACCCTACAGCCACATTAACTTTAATTTTTGTTTTTGTTAATGGAATAAGTGTGTGTAGAAAACCTACAAAATCCTTGACTAGTTCCTAACCTCTGGCCCTAGTTCAAATTGTAAGTTACAAAACAAAGCAGCCACACTAAAGAGAAAATTCGGATTAGCTTTTCAACTGTTACTTACTATTAGCATTTTCATAGTTTCATTTTTAATAGAGATTTGTAAAGAGTTTTCTCTGACCCAACATAATGCTATAAAGGCATTTACTTCCCATCAGGCATAGATTAAAAGAAAACAGCAAAGAAAGCTGGGAGATGCCTCCTTTAGACTGTCCTTAGATTCCTACCCGAGAAAACGTCTCATGTTTCTGGTGTATCAAAAAGCTCTTCCAACGGACAAGTTGGCTAAGCTAGAGACAATTTTGCCATTTAAAGGAGATCTGCAACGTTCCACAGGGAGGGCGCATGCATTACTTATAGTGCCAAGATGAAAGGAAAACTACAGAGAAGGTGAGAGCTGGAAAGTAGATCCGGGTAATAAGTACTGAAAATGCCTATGTCAAAGGCACACAGTTTTCCTTTTTCACTCTTTTTACTAACTAACGACCAGATGAACAGGTGTGGACTTGCTCAACTGGATGATATGTGGCAGGAAATATTTTCACTTCAAAGTTGCAAACCATATTTGACATTCAACAGCTTTTCATAGTGAGTAGGCAGAAGAGAGAATTAATCTTTACCGCAGCTCCTTACAATTCTCCGGTCATGTTCTGACACAGTAATTACCCTTTGCTCCTAACCCAGACTCCCCAAGCCTGTCATCAAAAATCCAATGAATAGGGTAAAAAGGGATCCTCTAACATCTCTGGGCCTGCCTACAAAATCCTGACACCTTCCAAAAGAAAGCCAAAGCACAGGGAGGACTCACATGGCTGCTGTCAGAATGCCTGACTCTCCTCCCTCAATCTGTGCTTAAGTGACATGCCACTATCTCTGTCCAAAGCCAAGCTACTGTGCCTAAAGTTTCCAGTAAATCATCAGTAGTATCTCATGAGCAAAAAGCTGGGATCTCTGTTTTATCCTATTTGCAGCTCATGACATCTAAGAGACCTGAGAGGGGGGGAAAAACCATGGACACATGGATATGGCAACTCCTTTAAGACAAAACACTCAAGAATTTCCTGGAGATTGAGAAGTTGCACTTTAACTCACTATTGAATTCAAATAGCTTCTTCCTTCACAGTTCCCTAAAAGATGCCATTCCCCACCCCACCACACTTCTCCAGGTACAAGGTAAGGGCATTCAGAAGTGTGCTTATTACTGAGCTTTTGGAAGCATTAAAAAAAATACGTAAACTATAGAAAAACTGCAAAGCTGTTTTGTTGTGTACAAGATGGCTTTTAGGGGAGATGGGAAGTTTCGTGTATGAGGCATACACACCTGGGATGTTTGCGGAAAGAATGCAATTTCGGTCAGTCTCTTCCTGGCTTCAGTCATCAGAAAACCCCCTCCAGCTTAGGCCCTTCTGGCCTTACCTTTTATCTGGCTCCAAGAAACTCTTCATTCAGTGGCCACCCTCTCTATCCTGCAGGTGGCCAAGTCAATAAAGTGTCTTTAATTTGTGCCTGGTAGCACTTATCCCAGGTATTACCTAACCGAGGGAATTCGTTTAATGTCTATCCCTCTCACCAAAATACATGACATTTTAGCAGAGCTAACAGCTGACTTGTCTCTGCAGAATCTAGGGTGGTGCAGCTCCCCAGCTTCAGAGTACGTAAATGGCCATTAAGTGAGTGTGCACAAATGAAGGAGGAAAAAAAACCACAGAAGGCACAGAAGGCAGTAGTAGCTTACACGCTCTCCCACTCCCACCTTTCACGAGGCTTAAAACAGTCTTTTTTCCTGGTTCTCTGGGCAAAATGTTTTTTTGTTTGTTTTGCTTTATTTTGTTTTGGGCAAAATCTATTGCCATAGCTAAATGCAGTGTCAGGAGTTCTGGGAGCAGACCTCTCCAAAGATCTACTGCACCAATGGCAAGAACTCCTCAGGTATGCCTCGTTCACTCAGGGCTGCCCATA
This sequence comes from Ctenodactylus gundi, assembly GCA_004027205.1. Lineage (NCBI taxonomy): Eukaryota > Metazoa > Chordata > Mammalia > Rodentia > Ctenodactylidae > Ctenodactylus > Ctenodactylus gundi. The sequence continues at coordinate 109,123 of PVKB01004475.1, forward strand.
CATAACCCCGGGAACCCACAATCCTATTCTACATGCATATTAATTTACTTGGAGCAGCTAGCTTGGGGTTGAGTGCCAAGAGGGCAGGACTCAGGAGCGCTATGAATGCACCAGCTGACCTCGCTGAGCTGCTGCTAAACACAAGGATCACTACAATCCCTTCTAGCCAGTATGCAGAGCAATTTTTTGACACTTATGGCTACATGGATTTGAATGTTAGAAATAAGGACAGAGGTGGTGGTGGGGACCTTCAAAGCTGAAAGAAGAGCCTACAGTTATGCACTTATATTCAAGAACATTTTTAGTTATTAAAGAGAAAGTTTCCATTTATGAAAATTTCAAGTTGCAGCACAAAGGCATAGGAGGGTATTGTTTATTCAAGAGATTACAGATATTCAGATATGACAACAGCTACTAGTAAAATATAATTATTGTGTGGTGGAGGTCAGAGATGCTAACTAACTTCCATATATTTAGTATAGTAGGTTGCACCTAAAACTGAAAGCATGTGAACTTTAGAATCAAACAGATCTGAATTATTTCTGCGGTTTCACCATAAGCTTCTGTTTCTTTGTTGTTGTGATTTAAATATGAAGGATCTTCTGAAGACTCACGTATTAGAAGGTGACACCCAATGTACCAATGTTCAGAAGTAGGGCTGAAAGAACCCATCAGGGAGCTTTAACTTCCTCAGTGGACTGATCATTCATAATCTAATGACACTGGAAGGCAATGGAAACAAGAAGTGGAACCTCCCTGAAGGGAGTGGATAGGAGGGACAGGACCTTTGGGACTGTATTTGCTCACTGTTCCCTTCTCTGTCTATCCCTTTAACTCCCTTTTCTCTCCTGCCTGACTGCCAAGAGGTGAACAGCTCTGCTCTCCCATTTTCTTCTGCCATGATGCTTCTGCCTGGCCACAGGCCTAAAGCAACGAAGGCACACGACCATGACTTGAACCCTCCAAACCGTGATCCAAAATAAACCCTTACTCCTTTAACTTGTCAGGTATTTTATCATAATGATAGAAAACTAATACATGTGCAAAATGAGATTAATGGAATCTACCCATTCTAACATGAACATTTAGGCACGATAAATGAAAAGTAGCAAGCTCAGTGCCTAGCTACAGTGGGCATGCAATAAACAATAGACATTATTATTATGAAACATCAGAAAATGTGAACATGTTTATAATGAGTTGGATGTTTGGCAAAGAGTAGATACCCCTGTGTCTCAGAGAAATTCTGGCAAATGACTTCTTTCTTATTGAGAATTAGTGTATGGCCCTCTGCTTTTCACAGCACCATACCCACCAGGTCAACACCAGTACATCTGTGTGCTTATGTGATTTCTGTCCACCCTCGTAGCAGGATTACATGTCCAAGAGGGCAAGAAGCTCTAGATGGTTGCCTGTTAGCTTCTGCTTCTGTTTGCCCTCCGCACGTAACACTAAAATTTATTCACTATATATATAAGGATTAAACACAGCTATGAAGAAAAACTAATGACATATACTAAGGAAATTCTTGGCAGATGTCATTTTGTGAATTATGCTTTGCTGAAAAGCTTCACATAAGTTAATTTTAAAATCTAATTCTTGCTCCAAAATGGATTCAGAACACATACCCTTTTAGAACTTGTGGATTTGCTATGTTTAGACAACACGTGCCAAAACCAATTTCTACAAAATAAGGAATTGTTAGAAAGCAATCTTTAATCTAGATTAAAAATATGAGATGTATGCCACAGTACTAATCGTTTCTATCCCTGTGTATTAGTTAATTTTTTTATCACTGGGATGTGATACCCACAACTTTGAGGAGAGATTTAATTTGGCTCATGTTTCAGGGCATTCAGTTCATGGTCTGCTGTCTCCAAGGCTGAACTATCAAGGCAGAAGGGTGTGGTGGAACAAAGCTGTTCAATTCACAGTGGCTGGGATGCAGAGCAAGGAAACTTCCAGAGAGGAAGTCATGAGTTAACATATTTAGACCCCAAGGTCACACCTCTCTGATCCATCCAAATGTACATAGGAGCATGATCTACCAGTCCCTCAGGTAGATCTTAAAGCCAGTCAAGTTGACACTCCACCTTAACCAGCATACCCAATAATAATGAGGAAGCTGTTATCTGTTTGCAGAGCCTGCTAACAAATACTTCCTTATACTCAGTTTCTCTGCATCAAGAGATGTAATCTCTTATCTGGAGGCAAGCAGGAAACACAGGGTGGGTACCTCTGTGACTGTAACAAACTGTTGACTCCATTAATTCTTGGCATGAATACCACCAAAGCTTTACTTTGAATCCTTATGTGGTCCAACTGTCTTTGATCCTTTCCAAGGTCATTCATTGCTACCAGCCTTAGTTCTGCTCAGTCATGCCATAATGGAAAACATGAGTCACGGGCAGGGGAATAGATCAAGGGTCTGTGAACAAGATGCCCTGAGACCTCTGATAGGAGGTTAATGCAGCATGTTTCATTTCTGGCAGCTTTCGCATCTCTTTCACTATGCATGGTTGTTTTTTCACCTATACAGTAAAGAGAACTGGGCAGGGTGGGCTTTCAGGTGTATTACAGCTTCAACAGTTAATGATTGACTGAACGACTTCCATACTTAGTGGTACTGGGCCTATCGCTGTCATGATTTGGACATGAATCCCATGTCAAGTAACTGCTGTTGTTATACGCTAGGTTTCCTATCTTGCAATGGATAAAGCCAACACCACCGACTTAAAAGCAGAATCCAGAGGATAGAGGTAGTAGAGCAGCACCCTGGAAACAAGAAGAGACCAAGGAGGGTGGACGGGCTGGGAAACAGAAGCCACAGCCATGAAAGACCCTTCGTAGGTTTGGCAGAGCCTCTGACCTGAGGACCTCACAGCAGGGGCTCTAAGTTTACAGTCAAGGGATCTCCTCTGATCATGGCAGAATCACGAAAGAAGCAATTGGAGCAGAGACTCCCAGAACACGAATAAGGCTCCCACTCAAAGCACACGCACGACAGGGAAGACATCATTCCACCAGAGGAAAATGGACACTATTATACAAGGTAAGTCATGCTGAGCCCCAAATCCCATGAGCAACCACTAGATCTCAGGAGAAAGATTCTAAGAACACAGAAGTCGGTTGTGCCAAGATGCCCTGGCCCCAGGTGAGCATCTAATGAACTTCAAGGAGTATAAGTTGAAACATCCATTCAAAACACTTCGGTCTAGAAAACAGTTCTGTTGAAAGAAACATTGAGTTAGTCTATCATTTACAACACATTAAACATGTAATTAGGAAAGGAATTTTAACAAGTCTTAAGAGGAATTCACGGATCCTGTCAGCCAAAGACAATGAATAACTAGGAAACCCTCTTTGTAAGACTTCACCACCTCCAAGGACATCCTTCTTATTGGAGATAAACTATGCCTGGGGCTCATTCATAATTTAGTTTTTTAAATTCTGATCATGTGATCAGTCAACAAATACTGAATAACCAGATGTCCCAATTTACCTTCCTCTTTCTATTGCAGCAAGAATCTCAAATCTTCTCTATATCATTTCTAATCTGTGAAATCTCCCAACATGTACGTCATGACTAACCCAGGCCATCTGCATCATGAGCAACATTTGTTTCACAGTTTGCTTTCATCTCTTTGTTAGTTAACTGAAATTTACCCCCCCCCTTGCCGATATTTTTGCCCTGTATACTCACAGAACGTTGACAATCTCACCAGAAACTTAACTTTGAAAAAATAAACTCCCAATCTAAAAAGCTGTTCCTTACTTAAAATCAAAAGATTTGGATGTTGAAGGGTCAAAACAAAGAGAGACAACTTGTGGCTACCAATAGCGCACATGAAAAGCTGACTGTGGGCAAGTAAGTAGATTATCTACACACGGAAACTCAGTGAGCTGCCCTTCACTCCCTCTGTCCTGATTAGAGGAGCTCCACCGTGTGCTCAGGCCATGTGCTTCTCTCTTTATCCACCCTTCTGTTTCTCCCTTCTTAACATTTGCCTTCTACAAAGAGGCAGCTGTGGAATATGTATTGAAGGGGCCTACGCATGTCAACCTGAATGGTAAAAGACCAGAACACTTTCAAAATGAGTTTATAAGCCTGGGCCACTGGGAATGCCTGGAATCCCAGCACTTGGGAGGCCGAAGCAGAAGAGTAAAAGTTCAAGGCCAGCTTGGGCTACATTCTTAGTTCAAGACCAGTCTGAACAACACAGTAAGATCCTGTCTCAAAAAAGATTTAAAAAAAAAATACAAATGTAGCTGGGCCCAGTGACGCACACCTGTAATCCCAAATAATCTAGAAGCTGAGGCAAGAGGGTCACAAGTTCAAGGCCAGCTAGGGAAACTTGGTAAGACCCTATCTCAAAGTAAAAATTTACACGAATAAATGGGCTGGGGATGCAACTTAGTAGTAGAGCAGCCCTTGGTTTAATCTCTGGTACCTCAAAAATAAAACTAAGCAAAACAAAAGACATATTCACAAAGCAAATACATTAGCACGACTTTTATGTGGATCTCATCCTTGAGATTTTTGGGGGAGATAATGTAGTAAGTGGAAGGACTTAATTTCTCCCTTCTCTCCTCACGCCATAGCCTACAGGTGTATCTTATTTACTACATTTGTTGGATACTTTTAATACACCTTTTACATTCAAAAAGTTAAAAACAAAGTCTTCAGTCTAGGTTGTGATATCATACCATGGGCTTTTCCTGGTTTTGACAAACGTATGTACCATAGTTATTTAACATCTGAGACAGCTGGTGAAAGAAAGACACTGGAAGTTTTCTGTTCCACTTCTGTAACCTTTGGTAAATTTAAAATTATCCCAAAATTTAAAGTTCTTAAAGGAAGATGATACAAAGAATGGTTCTTATATTTTAAAAAAAGTAAATGAATACTACTAACTTTTCTATTTTGCTTGTTTGGAATCTATGTCAACTTTTTCTTGAAGCAAGTAATTCTAACAAGAAACAAAAGTATCAACTTTTATATTGTCAACAGGTTCTCTTCCATATTATGTTGTAACAGCTGCACTAAATTAAATCCTAATATGATTCAGCAATAAGTAAGATTCATCAGATTCTTTGTGACAAGATATTTAACCAAAGCTTACCATCCCCAGCAGTCCTTGGACTTAAATGGTCCAGATAAGCCTCCAGCAAATAAAAGAACTGAGGCCACAGATCCTGCAGTGAGTGAAGGGAGGGAAGAGAAGAAAAGGGAGAAATGTGTGTGTGTGCGTATGTGTGTGTATGCATTTACATTTAAGGTAATCTGTTCTTAAAGAGATTCCCTCTTTTCACTATTCATAAACAATAATAATGAATCATAATATATTTCACTGAATCCAAATGACAAATCAATTTTTGAAATTTGAAGATGAGAGAAGTCAATATTAAGTAATGTAATATCTACAAAAAGTAAATGAAATAGTGAGATGTGTAGTGTCTCTTGTTTTATATTGCCTCTTGATATTATTATTCAAATTATCTTAATCACTGAAAAAAGAGGGGAAATAAAGCTATTGTGTGTCAGTAAAAGAGGAAAGGACTCTTTCACGTGTTTTCCTACTACTCATCTCTCACTTTCAGGTCTTCACTAAACCTCAGAAAACCATCCCAACCTTGTTCCACCTCACCCCCACTTCAGGTTAACCATTTAGCCTTCTTGGCTCTTAGTTTTCTCACCTGTAAAGTGAGGACATTGGGTTAGGTTAGCAGAAGATGAAACTGGTAGCCTACAAGCCCACATTTTAAACAACAGAACTGTTTGGTAGAACTATGAATGTATGTGTCAACATTATCTGCCAAAATATTTCTCATAAAATCCTGGCTTTGTGTCACCTGACATATCAGAATGCTAAAACTTGTTCTGGCATAGCACTAAGATGGCCAGCTAGAAACAGCAGCTGTCCTTTGTGTCTCTGGGACACTCTCCAGTTCACCAAGGTCCTAGCTACCTAGCCCATGCCTCTCATTGGTTACTTTCACGGCCTTGGATGCATCTGAATTTGCCATCCTAGTCCTAGAGTCCTTTTGAATCTAATATTCTGATTCTTACTGGGACTGTTTACATATAGTAGACAGCTTTGGTGTAGCTTTCAGCTCAGTGGAATTTCTGCAGCAGCTTTACTTACATATTAGGACAAGCACAACTGCACATCAGATTTGCTGAGAGATTCTACGTATAATACAGAAACAATATCTGATATTTAAAGTACCATCCCATAGAAACACAGAGATTCAAAGTGTCTTAAAATTATTGCTTCCTGAAGCTGTTCTTCTAGAATGTGATCTTGTTTTAAAAACTATTTAGGTCAGACTATGGGGCCACAGTAGGCTGGATAACAACGCTAACAGATCACTGGTTACATAATTTAAGTGTTCAAAAATAAAATCCCAGTGGTCTGCTCTTTTACTCCTTATGGAACCAATTTCAGAGTGGAAACAAAAAGAACAGAGCACTTAAAAATGTTGTTGCTCATAAAAAAAATGTCAGATAAGGTCAAAATGGACCAAAAATTATGTAAGATTGCATGAAGAAAAGAATCATCTGCAATTTTCATAAGCAGGGTAATTTTTAGCTACTGATGCCACAAAGAAAAACACAAGGGACTAACTTGGTTTTGAAACTATTTGAAAACATGTTTTAATTTTAGAAGAATGTAGATTAACCTTTTTTTCTAGAAGACACTGTACTAGTCTCCCAGGGTTCAGATCTTTCTTATTTCAGAAATAAGCTTAACGTTACTATCTCTTTGAATAGGGAAAGAGGTAAAAAGCTACTATGCTTTTGGACCAGATCTTAAAACTACCTCAGCAGCTTTTCTGGTTTTTTTTTTTTTATTTTTAATACTCTAACATCAAATTCATAGCATGGTTGGAGATCTCAGGAATTGTTGAGAAAATTAACTCATTCTCTTTAAACTCCTTCAGAAAGCAAAGCTCACTCCCTATTTGGCTAACCAAGGAAGCAGAATCAAGTTACAGTAGTTTAGTGGCTGCCAAGACTTACCTATTGCTTTGTTCCTATGAGGTCTGTAACCCACTTGTACGTGAGCAGACCCTGGCCACAGCGATGACTGGCTTCTCCATCTCCCAGCAGTGCCTGAAGAGGCAGGAGGTCCTGGCCACCAGAGATGTTACCTAGTATATATGTCACTTTCTTAACAGTTTTGAACTGGTTCTTTGCCTAGATAAGTAACCTGTACAGGAGTGAAGGGACAAATAAGTAGGCTAAAGACCACAGTCGAGGGATCCTGGGGGGAAAGCAAAGTTTTTGCTTTGCTGAGAGATTACAATACAGTCACATTAGGTGGTGTGTGTGTGTGCAGGAAGGCAATGGCAGACGGTCCGCTGTCTCGAGGCCAAAGAGACAGTGTTCCCTAAGCCTCCTGAAAGCCAGCACCCTCCACTTACTAAAGCAAATAGGACACTATCTATTCTTGCACCTGGAAAACCCAACACTTTTCTTATAAAAGCTTTTTCTGTAATATTTTGTAAAAAAAAAGAAAATAATGGTGAAAAACTAAGACATTGATTTCTATAAGGAAGCATTTTAAAGGCATCAATCAACTCTATTAGAACATGGGCAATAAAACCCTTTTGAATAGACAAATTTGCAGAAATTGGTGGCTGGCTAGCGTGCTGCTTCTAGTAATTCATAGAAATTGAAGCTTTTTTGTAGACTGCTAATATCTCGAGGAAGAAAAATTTACAGTCACTCTCATGAGCCATAAGCAGTAGAGAGACACTTAGAAATGGAAGAAAGAAGATGAACATGGTATTGTTGATGACAGATACACTAAAAAAGTCATCCAATTACAAATAAATATGAAATATTTGGGTGGAGATGCAGGAGTATCAGCAAAATGTGTCAAGTTTAGAAATGTGATAAATAAAACTAGACTGGAAAATAGATTCTCTTTAGTTTGACATGATTATTGACACAATTACTGAATAAGATATAAGAAAACCATTATTCTCAAAAGGGAACAGTAACAAAAACCCAAAAACACAGAACAAATTAATCAACAAAGAGCAACTGAAACAAGAATCTTACAGCTTTAAAGAGAGACAGTAATTATTTTCCCATTTTATTAATATGTATATATGCAGTACATCTTTACATTGAACTTGAGTATTTTGTGCACATATATTCCGTGTCAAAATCAAAATTACAAACCCTCTCCCTCTCCCTTTTTGATTCTCCCACATCTCTCCCAGCTCCTACTATCACACCCACTTATTTTTATGAAATGACTGTACTCTGGGTTTCTCAGAGAAACCATTCAATATTGAACTTATGCACCTGACTCACTTCACTGAGCATGATGGTCTCAAGTTGTAGCCATTTGCTTACAAAAGCCTCAAGACCATTTGTCTTGATAGGTGAGTTATACTCCACTGTGTACATGTACCACAATTTTTGTATCCATTGGTCTGTTGATGGGTATTTTTGTGGAGAGACACCAGTAATTATTACAGCCATCTTTGACTTGATAAGCATTAGTTACGTTGTGGCTTAGCCTAACAAAAGTAACTGGGAAGCTCAGAAACATCAGATTGTGAACATAAAAACTCAAACACATCTCCTCTTCCTTATGTCCATCTTTGTATTTCTTGCTCTCACACATATTCTAACCAAGCCAAGGATCTCAATTTAGACTATTTCATGGGTTGCTTCTAAACCCCACAGATACAATTTCTTTCTAGCCTTTTTTTTGATTTATTTTTCCTTTTTTTGTCTTATCCAAAATATTCAGGGAAAACTGTCTAGACAGAAAAAAAATCTGTCTCTCCTGATGAGATGAGCTACACAGGCATCTCTCTCCTTGCTTTGTGAATCTACACACACCCTTGTAGCTCTGCTTGACTCCAAACCTAACTGCTCCCTTCTCAATCTTGGAACTCAGGTCCTACTCCTCACCTGGCACCCATGAAAAGCGGGGACTGTGTGTCCCATGAGAGGACAAGTGGACTGAATGCTGGACAAGAGGAAACATAACCAGGCAAAGCTCACAGCTGGGGAAGGAGCAATGAGGGAGAAAACTGCCAATCCAGGGTGTGCTCTCATACACGAATGGGTGTGCATTTCTGAAGCTTAAATGGAAGAGAGGAATTTTATACTTGTTTGAACAACACCGGTTTAAAAAGAGAAACAAGTAATAAAATCAGTTTACTATGCAATAATGAGCATTAGAGTCTACTTCTAGTATTGGAAGATCTCAGATAAGGATTTTGGATGTATTTCCAAATAAACTTTGGAAACTTTATCCTTTAAAGCTGACAGTTGAACAGAACAGGCAGATCTCATTAAAAAGTGAGACTCAGAAAACTTGAGTGGAATCGCGTGACAAGAGGTTGGATTAGGCCTGGGCTGAGGAAACGAGCCAAGATGGTTCATCTCCACAGATCCATGGGATGGGATGATGTCATAGGTTCTTCTATCTCTAAAATCCTATTAACTTGCCATGGAAAATGCTGAATTTCATAACTGATGCTTGAATTTTGACAGAAATTGGGTGCAAATCTGACTCCCAGTAAATGAAACAGTAGAGTGTCACCTGTCTTAACAGCTCAAAAGGCATAAATAGGTGAGAAAAAGTATTTGCAAAAGCTCTTTGTTAAAAAAAAAATTAGAGCTGAATTTTAAAACTAAAAAACAAACCTTCTCAGAGCAAATGTCCAGAGATACAAATGTTTACATTAACCTACTAAATATAATATCGCAGAGTTTGAATAAACTTTTAAGAAAAAGCATAAAAGTACTGTAAGCATTAATAAGAAAACACAGTATAGCAGACTCAAGTAAATTAAAGAATTAACTAGAAGAGACAGCTACAAAATACAGTAACCAACTCAATAACAAGCATTCATCACATGTCTACTCTTCGAGGAAGGATAGTGAGGTTGTAGTATGCTTAAAGGAAGAAAGGATTTAAATAGTTGCAGAGATAAGAGACATACCCCCAAGAAAAGACAACAAGGAATAAAATACAGTTACTGGTTATCATGTCATTGAAAGCCTGAAGGCTGAGGCAGGACTTTATTTATAGTCAGCCCTGAAACTTCAGGCAAGCTCCCGAGCCTTACTGGGCTTTACTTTCCTCCATCATTACAATTAAAAGTGCCACACAACTGAACTACACCACCAGTTCTTGCAATGCGCCCCCCCCCCCCCACTCCTTTTTTAGGACCGAATAATTTTTCTTCAAAGTTGTAAGCACCTGCTAATACATAGAGAAACCTCTGAGATTCTTAACCAAAAAATCAACATATGTTACAGAAGTAGGCAAAGAACTTTTCACCAGACATTGCTTTCTATGGTACCAGACACTTCAAAGCAAAAAGTCAAAGCACAGAATACATTTAGCTCTGTAATTTCTACTTACAGAAAAAATAAATTTATCAGTGTTAGAAAGTGTTCCTTAACAGGAGGATTACTTGCAGACCACACGGTATGTTTCGAATGCTGTGTTCTAGACTGCAGAATCATGCAACCTACTAAGCTTATAAGCTCTTCTATATTGTAGGAATAACAAAGACAGAATAAAGACATCTTAATTCAGCCGACACAAAGAAGAAATCACATAACTCAAACATAGTCCAAGTAACTAAGGAAACAAACCACTCAGCCACTCAACTTACTTCAGTAATGTCATTGACAGGAAGCAGTAACTGAGCTATAATTCTTACAGAATAATACAACAAAAAACCCTGTAATTAGTTCTATTTTAGGAAGAAATGTAGGTAATTTAAAGTTTGTTACTAGCTAATAGTATAAACAAATAAAACGACAAATTATTTTAAAGTACTTTAGAAGTAACTTCATCAAGAGAATTTGTTTTCAATTGACATGTCAATTAAAATTAATCTTATCTGCTCATTAAATGAGAAAAGTGCACCTGTCACAGCACTAAAAAATAATAAAACTGTGCTTAAAATGTGCCAGATCTACAGCTAGAATTCTTTTCTAATTTAAAAATGACTCCTTTCCATTTTTTAACAATGATTTTAATGACTTCAGTTAGATGTAATGTATGATCCTGCTGCTTTTTTGTTGTTTGCTCTTAAGAGAGGAGCAGCCCTTCCAGTAACTTGAATAGTGTTGTCCTGGAAAACCCCAAGGATACTGACAGAAAAGAGCAAGCTTAGGAGGAGAAGCCAAGATCCTACCTAGTCAGTGCTGGGAGAGTCATGGCAATGACCATATAAAATGTTATTTCTTTGGAAAAGAGTTAGGGAACTTCTTACAAAGCTCAACATGTACCTACTGACCCTAACCCTAACCCTAACCCATTCAACCATTCTAATTTTAGGTATTTCCATGGTTTATATCTGGAGTATGCCTCATGTATTTGGATATAGTGGGATAACTGTGGAACTGTGTATTATTGGGAGGTAGGGCTAGTGGAAAGGGGCAGATGCTTGGGGTGTGACCTGGAAAGATTGTGTCCACTTGCTGAGACTTGGGGGTGCCTAGGGCAAAACTATCTGTTAATGACTGTGGGCCAGGAAGTAAGGGAGGGGTTCCCATCCCTGGTGTGCAGGGCAACTGGCAACTTGAACTAAGGAAGGAAGAAGAAACATTGTTACAGCTTCTTCTTGCCAGAGTCTCCTCTCACGTGGCTCCTGCCTCACATGGCTTCTGTCTCCAATGGGGTGAGCAGCTCTCCAGCCTCCGCCAGGTGCTTTAGTCTTTCGCTTGCTGCCATGTAGGCTGCCTGTGCGAGACCTTCTGAAACTGTGAGCCGAAATAAATCCTCCTTTAAGCTGTTAGATATTTGCCTCAGCAATGAGAAAGTAACTAAGACAGGTATTTATTCAATATTAATATAAGTGGGCTGGAGGAATAGCCCAGTGATTAAAACACTTGCCTGGCAAGCTCAAGGCCCTGAGTTCAATTCCCCAACACCACACAAAACTGGGTGTCACGGCACATGCCTGTCATCCTAACACTCAAAAAATAAAGGTGAATGAAAATGTATGTACATATAAAGACATGTACATGCATGTTCTTAGAACTTTGATTTGTAACAACCAAAAAATTAGAAATAACTCAATTACCCATCAACAGATGAATATGGTACACCCATAAAAGGGAACACTAGTCACCAATAGAATGGAACTATCTGTTGATATATGCAATTGTACGGATAAATTTCAAAATAATCATATCATGAATAAAAAAAGCTAACAAAAATGAACACCTACAGTATGACTGAACATATGCTAATTTCAGAGAATGTAAGCTAATCTATAGTATAAAATTTAGATTAGTGGTTGCCTTAAGGAAACATTACAAGGGCTCAAGAATACTTTTGGGGGTGACGGATTTTTCTCTCTATTGATTCTGGTAGTGGATTATAGGTGTGTCAGAACTCATATACGTTATACATATGACTGATATAGATGTCAAAACTCATTGATTTCTATGTTAAGTATGTGCCATTATCAACCACACCTTAATTAAAGCTGTTTTTAAGAAAAAGAGTCACAAACAGAAAAAGAAAGAAAGGAGCTGCATTTCCATAGAACAACTAAACATGGGGGACTACATACCCTACAGCAGTGTTCTCCAACTTTTCTGACACCAGGGGCTTGATTAGTTGAAGATAATTCTCCCAAGGACAGGGCTAGGGGTGCAAGGAGAGCACCTGTTAGGCAGTAGGTTGTTGGAGGACAGCTCCGTAATGGTGAGTAGCCACAGAAGGGCAGTGGGGAGCGAAGTTCCGCCTGCTGTCAGATTAGCACTGGCATTAGAACCTAATAGAAGCACACTGCTGACAGGAGGGGCTTCACTTGCCACTCACCTCCTGCTTACTTGCTCATCTGTCCTGGTGCACGGTTTTTCCAAGGCCATGGACTGGACTGTCCTACAGGGGAGGAACCCTCATGGAAAAACTAAGGATAGAAAGAGGAGGAATTATATTCTTTTTAGGAGGAGGAAGGCAGAGGCAGCGCTGATGCACACACTTGTTAATCTGTCTTTAATAAGAGGAAAGGTGGTACAGTAAAAAACTAAAGTTCTAGAAATATGAAAGAGGAGAGAAAGCCCATTATGTGGCGCCTGTTCACAAAACAGGAACACTGAGGAGAAGCTCCTGGTTTTCCTCAGAATTGCTCGTGCCAGTTCATCAGAGTCAGAAAACCCATGAGATGACAACTTAGGACGAACACAAACTTACGGGAGCAGGACTCCGTCACAGCACTCAAAGCACCACTATTCAGATGGTTCTTCACTCTGTCTGGCACATGAGCTCAACACAAGTGATCACCACACATGGGAGGGGAGGCCCAGGCTGCAAGCCAGATGGGCAGGGGCTGCCAGGCTGGAAAAAGACATTTCTGAGAGTAGATCTGGATGTCTAACAGAACCCCACATCCTCTCCACATGTGTCCGGCACCTGGGGGAGGCAAAGGTGAGCTATTGGGAACAAGGTTCTGGAATAGCATGACCTTCCTACCCTGAGTCGGCCACCAGAGGTCATGCAGGTCTGTTACAGAGCCCAGAGATCTAAAAAGGCAGCAGGGAGCCAGTTACCAGGATGTTTCCTTCAGGGCTCTTCTGGGACCTCGCAGCTGTGACAGCAAAGTAGCTGGCTGCACCTGGGCTCATCTTCCTTCAAGAGCAACAAGGGAGGGACTGACTGCGTAAGCCCTTCACAAAATCAAAGTTAGTCCAGGTTTTATATCTCACCCAAATATGTCATGTTTCAAATTTGCCTTTAAATCTTCTCTGGATTAGGGACCATATTTCAGAGGCCTCAGTATTCCTTTTGTGAGGATTACTGCAGGGGAGAGCGCTGGACAGGAAGGGAGGAGCCGAGAAGTCTGACACCGTGCTGCTCTGCATAACTCAGAGCAGGACCATGAAAACAAAACTAAGTCCTGTTGAAGAGAAAAGACTCCTCAGTAAAGGAATTTTATTTATTTCCCAGTTTACTTCTGTCCTTAATACTGAGGAAATGAAAGAGGGGTCTTGCTATTAGTGGATCTTGGAAGCTTTTTCAGGGAAATGAGTGCTCTCTCATTCCAATTTATTTCAAATTATTCTCAGCATTCAAAGGAGAAAACTTTCTACTGCGTCAGAAGAAAATTCAAAACCCCTTTCATAGGTGTCTTACTCTGGGACCTAAATGCAAATCACTTAACCTCTCTGCAGTTTTCTCAACTGTAAAACAAGAGGTCTGGATAGGACTGGGATGTTCACTTCTTGGAACACCTCTTCCTTCTTTCCCTGGCTACGTGAGAACACTCTACATCCTAGACACTAGATGATGGCAATTAAAAGACAGGCAAGACCCCTGTACTTCTGTCTAGATTTCAGAGGACCAAACATAAAGGAGAACTCCACGAGATCTTGTCAGATAGTGATGAGCACCATGAAAACAACACACAAGGAGAGGTCGCAAGGGCATGGAGTACTGTGACTTAGCATTAGGAACCGCAGTCAGGAGCATCTCTGCGCTGACGACTTGAGCTGAGTCTGGAACTATCAGAAGGAACCGAGCAGAGGCAACAGCCAGGGCAGAAGCCCCTAGATGAGCAGGTATACGCTACTTCAGTGAAGAGAACATATTTCCTCTTTTTCCCTTATGTCCACCATCAATGTCATCTAAAAGTATTCACGCAAAATCTTCTAAAGGGTAGCAGGAATGGAATTTCATTTAAACAACTTCCAGACACACTTTCTCCTCTATACCACCGCTATGCTAATTCTCAGGTTCCTGTTCACATGGTCATATATTTTCTGACTTATTCCAGGAAGCAATAAATAGGATTTCAGGCAGTGTTTTAAAAACTTTTACAACAGTAACCCATAGTGAAAAAAAAATTTACGTTGTGATCCAGTGCAAAGTGGAAGAAGTTTTTAAAATCACTAAGTTTACTATAACTATATACAATTCACCACAGTCAATTTGCTCCTTTTTAAAAAATGTTAAGGTGATTTTATAGGTAACTTACAGTTTGAAAGACACAAACCAACGTAGAGTAGTAATTCAACCACAAATCGAAACATGGAAACATTCAACATTAACATCAAAGTCTACTCTCCTCCTTTTCTTTGTACGACTTGTTCTAAGCAACGGAATCTAATTTCTTTGCGTGATTTGTAAAGGAAACTACCCAAGGGACATTTTCAAGAGAGCAGAGGTGTGAAGGGGGCGAGGAGAAATATAAATATGCAAATTGTTTACTAGATGAGGAGACACCTTTGGTTTCTAGGACTGCCCAGGAAGCAAAGGTTTACAGTGTTCAGAGTAACAAGAAATGAAGGTACACAGAGGGGCATGGGCTGGTGTAGAGGGTCTGTGAATCAAGCCATTACATGGTAAGTACTCAGATAGGGTAGTCTGTCTCTTTATCTTCCATCACTAGAATTTGAACCCCATCGGGACAGCCGTGCAACTACAGCACTGGAAACTATACCTGGCAGACAGCCTGTAACAAACTTGCTCAATAAAATTTTGTCTCTTAACTTTAGAGTAATGGAGGCTATTGTAGCCATTATACCTTAACTTTGCATGTATACACAAAGTTATTGCCATGCTACAGTTTACAAACCTCTGGCTCTCTTTAAGTCACTCCGCAAGCCTAGAGGGCATAATAGGGCATCTTTCTCAAGACCTAGGTAGGAAAAGAATGTTTTCTATTCTGAGGTGGAAGAAAACAGTATTGGCTGTAATGGAAGGATTCCATGTCTGTTACTGCCCATGTTAAACTTTTCAACAACTGGGATTAAAATGAGTGTGTTAATTTTATAGGGCAGCACCTCAAGGGACACTAACCAGAGGGATCTGTCAACCAAGAGCTCTAACAGAAGACACACCATTTTTCTGTGAAATGCAGTTACAATCCTCACCCCTGAAGTCAGAAGTGCACGCACCCAATTTCCAGTAGCCCTAAGGCTCTGGAGCCAAAAAATTACACCCTTAAGGCAAGCAAGCATTTCCCACACTACCACCGCAGCTGTCACAGAGAAAGCAGCTCATTTAAACTGTGCCCTTCAGCCCTATTTAGCGACATCACCAGTGATTTCAGATTACAACTGTTGCTTTATCTCAAAACAGTGATGAATAGTGAGCTACTGTTCGCCATGCTTTTCTTGTAAGTCATTTATCTGCTCTTCTCTCAGGGGCAAAAAAAGAAGCTGAGGCAAGTGTGAACCTGCCAGAGCGTATTGTAGACGCAGCCCTCTCTTCTCTCCCTTCTGTTCCAGGCCAGCACCCCTCCCCTCTCGGAGGCAGTAACCTCCGGTAAGGAACTGTAAGTGGTTCCTTCATCAAAACAAGGGGGGATTCACTGAGGCGGAGTGAGTCAGGAGACCAAGGCCAGAACCCTCCCCTCATCCCGGGAGTTCCATTCACCCCTTCCTCCAGGTCAGCGAGTCTACAGGAGGTGGGCCACCTATCCAAACGCGGCAGTCTCAGCTTAAAGGGGAGATGAAACAAACCCCTGTCCCAGGGCAGATGCGTGGGCAGACGACTGGGTGCGTGTGCACAGAAACAGCGTAGCCATGGGCGAGACATGAGCGGCAACGAGAGAAGATCCACCAGGACTGACAAAGCCACAACTATTACGATGTGAAGTATCCCCCGCAGGCACTGGTTTTGGTGCCAAAATCTCCCGGGATTTATTTTCAGGCAAGTGACTCACAACCTCGTCACCATAAGTAATTCCATCAAAATGAGTCGCCGGTTCCACCAGCCCGACTTTCCGCTGCCCCCGGCTGCCCCTCCCTCCTCTCCGCCCATCCAGCAAACCCAGACAGCTCACAGACGGTGCAACCGTACCCCTGGGGAGCAGGAGGCGGGCGCTCCCGCCCAGCCCCGCCCGCGGGGAGGATGAATGGGGCCGCGGGCGGGCGGGAGCGCGGAGCAGGGGCGCGCGGGCCGTGCGCGGGGTGTGTACGCGTGTGTGCGCGCGTGGGCACGCACCCGGCCAACTTACGGAGGTGGAGTTGGTCCTCGTCCGGCCCTGGTTCCGCACCTCCTGCTCCCGGAACTGCAGCCCGGCCAGATGCTTCTCCAGCGCCTCCCAGTCCATAGGGGGTGCCGGGGGCTCCCTGGGGACGCACGTCCCGCCGTCCGGGGGCTGAAGCGGGTGCCCCCGGCCGCCGCGCCGGCCCCCTGCCGGCTGAGGCTTCCGCATCGCCCGGCGCGGGCCCCGGGACCCGCTCGGCCGGCCAGCCGCCACCACGCTGCCATTGTGCCTGAGGTCCTGGGGGTCGTGCGGGTGCAGGTTGCCGTTGGGTATCGGAGGCCGCATGGCGGGGGTGGCGCTCCTGCCGCCTCCAGTCCTGGCACTCACGTCCCCCGGCTCCCGGGCCGGACAGCGGTCATCCCGGCACCCTCGCTCGTCCTCCTCTTCCTCCTCCTCCCCGTCCTCCTCCGGCGCCCATTCATCAATCACCTTCTTCTGGTAGACCGGGAAAGGCTCCTCGTAGTCCTCTAGGGCAGACACCAAGTCCAGGCTGCCTCCCGGCGACGACGAGGATTTGCACTCGGAGCAAGGGGTCACTTTGGTGGAGTTGGACTGCGAACTGGCGCGGCTGCTGCTGCTGCTGCTGCTGCCGGCGTCACTGCCTAGATCCATCCCATCCTCTCGGTAGTCCTGGGGAGGAGGAGGAGGAGGCAGAGAGAGTGAGCTGCCGGGCTGAGCCTGCTTCGGCCGCCCGCCGCCCGCCGCCCGCCGCAATCGCCCGGGCCCGGCGCCCCGCACCGCCTGCTCCCAGGTGCGCCTCCCTCGGAGGCCTGGGGCGGGGGCCGGCGCCGGCCTAAGCTTCCCCTGGACACACGCTCCCCTCGCACGCCCAGGCTTCCTCCGAGCAACTAACCCTCCGATCGAGCGCAGGGGTGCCCGGCCGCCGGCGCGCACACTTTTCATACGCGGGGCCCCGGGGCGCGCGCCGACTTTGTTTTAACCATTTTGCGCCAGGCGCGCCCCTGCCACCCGCCCCGAGGATTCTCCGGGAACCAGACACTTTCTTGCTGAATTCTAATTCCCAGGGGGCGGGAACCGGGAGGAGAGTGGGCGGCTACTAATCTCGCACCTCGCCCGGCGCTTGGAGCCCACGCCCCCGGCCCCGCCCCGCCCCGCCCCGTGCCCGCCCGTGCCCGCCCGGGAGCCGGCGGCCGCGGAGCCCAGCCTGACTTTCCAAGGAGCCGCAGGCCCGCGGCCACTCGCTCCCGCCTCCGCGCCCCGCGGGCCGGCCCCGCCCCGGCCGCCGGAGGCTCCCGACGCGGGGCGCTCCCGCCTCCCCCGAAGGTGGGCCGGGCCGGCCGGGCGCGGCGGCTGTCGCAGCGGGCGCCGCCGCCGCCGCCCTGGGGAGGAAGGACGCGCCCTGCCGGCGGCGGAGCCGGCCCGCCACCGAGCATGCCCAGAGGCGGCCGGGCGCGGCTCGGTCCGCTCTCCCGGCCAGGCCGCCGGCGGGCACGGGGACCGGTGGGAAGCGCCCGGAGGGCCGGGAAGCGCAGGGGAGGGGGCCGGGCGGTCGCGGCGCGGACCACGCCCGCAGGGTCGGCGGCCCGGGGGGTGCTGTGTTTCCGTGGTTCTTGGCGCCCGTGAGGGCCTCTGCCTGTGGGGGCCGGCAACCCGGAGCCTCCCGATCCGCGCGGAAGTCCCCGACAGACCCTAGGAGGCAGTCCACCCCTCCCGCGAACGCATGGCCCCTGCAGGAGCCCGAGGGACCAGGGCGCGGAGGTCCGACACCGCCGTCCGCCCTCCCCCCTCCCCCGCCTTCCTCCTCGCGGCTCTCCGCCCCCACCGCCAGCCGCCTGTCCCTGTCCCCCCGGCTGTTCCCTTCCGAGTTCAGGCTCCGGGTGGAACCTGTTGCTCTAGCTCTCCTGGCCTTGCCCGCTTGGGCACACGCTGAGGTCCTCCTGGGCGAGGGGGAGGGCTGTGCGGCGGGAAGGGGAGTGGAAGGGTAAGTGTGAAAAGAAGCTGTCTGTCACAGGGATGGAGTGGGGTAGGACTCGGTGTGATGTCTGCTGTAGGGGTTTAAGAGTGTCAGAGACTCCTTCAGACGAGCAGGGCTTGGAGGAGAGGCAGAGGTGGTAGCAAGTCATAGAGCTCCTGGAGTATTCGCTGACCTTGTGTCTGAATTTTTCAGGAAACTGAGTCAGGCCTATGCTGGGTTCTTCAAAAACCCACACAGGCTGCTTGAGTTTGGCAGCTCTTCGTAGGAAAAAGGTTTGACGAGGTGAAAGATGCCAGCACTTAGAAAAGGTGGGTCACAGAGTACCTTTAAAGATCACTAAGAGTGTCCTGTGAAAAAAACTGTTGAAACCCGGTAAGAACAGACAAAGGCCCAGGATTCAATCCCGTGTACACACACAAACACGCACACACAAACAGACTGGGGACCTAGGAATCGCTTACAACTATGTGATGTGAGTGGAAAAGAACACACTCACTTCTACAAAGAATTGGGGAAAGTTTTTGTAAACTTTCAGATTTGGACCTGCTACTAATTATTCTAGTGACTTTTAGTCTGGGCCAAGCCCCCCTCCCTGGTTTGGCATAATCCAGATAGAGGAACGGGAATGGTTGGAATTCTTCAGTAGGGAGTGGCTGTCACGGTGACTATTCTGGGCCCTGGTGTGGAGACCCTTTGTGTCAGTAATTTCTGTGAGACATGGCTTCTTCCTCTCTTAAGTAGGTGTGAGCCAGGGAATTAAAGCTAAATTTTTTAACTTGTCTGGAAGCTGCAGCTCTTCTGTAAAAAGGGGCTGATTGTGACCTAATATATATTTGATGTTAACATCTGTAAACAGCCTGCCTTGGGTTCCAAAATCGTTTAATTTTAAGGTTGCTGTGAAGCCCTGGTTGCTACCCTAGGGTGTGGAGGTGGCCCTGTGGAGTATGTAGTGATACGGATGGGGAGCATTGTGTGCTAGGAACTAGAGAGCTATTTTCAAGTTATCATGTGACCCAGCAAGCTTTGTGTTACAAAAAGCTCCCTGCTCAGAGACATGATACACAGGTATTAATCAATTGAAATGACAAGGGGAAGTTGGTAAGTTCTTAAGTATTAAGGGCTCCTCAGCCACTTGCCCAACACTCCCTCTTGGGTACCAGTTTATTCTCCCACAGGTCAGCTGATCTGTGTTCAAGAAATTCAGAGTAAGGCCTAAGAAAACATTTGTCAAGGGTAAGCTCATTGCCAAAAATGCATGGCATTTCAGAACCAAATATAAACATCTTGAGTTATCTGTACTTTTGTATTATTTTCTCCTCAGATATTCCAGATCAGGGAAAGTACTAGTTTCCCTTTTCCCTTCCTACAAGGTGCTCAGCTAGCCCAGTTTTCCATTCTGTTTCCAGGCGTCCATCTCCTGCCAAGAGCACGCCTACTTTGAAACAGGAAGTCCTGCCAGCTTCTAGGCCAACAACAGCCTGCAGATATGACCAGCAGGATGGAGAGATGATTTGCAAAGTGATTGAAACGGCCTGTCTTCCTGTTTACAGGAATGTTTCTCCAAGTTATGATTTAGAGCTTATAGACTTGAATTCGTCCCCAGAAGCCTTTGGAAATTAGATCTCAGAGGTGTGGGACAAGTGGGAGTCATCTAAAAACTCCTCCAGCATCTTCTCGGATCAATCAACAGGTACTGTCTCTTCTACTTAAATGCACAGTCCCTCTTGAAAGCCCACCGCCTCACCCCAGTCTAGATTACTGTGCCCTGAGTTTACTAAATGGCCTGTCAACAGATTCTTGCTCGTTTTCCTCATGCAGTCAGAGTGGCCTTCCTGAGATTACAAATCTGAGCAAGTCTCTGCCTTCATTAAAACCCCAGGGAGTTTCTCATTGCCCTTAAAGAAGCTGCTTCTCACCACCACCTCCAGCTTACTCATCCTTTAAGACTCAGCTTAAATGTCAGATCTTCCTGGAAAGCTTTCCTGATCCTCTATTCCCACTACACATGAGTCAGGTGACCATCCCACATGCCATGACACTCACTGTAATTATCACACCAACTTTATGTAAGACACGATGTGGTCACATCTTACTACTTGGCAATCCTTACATGGGTATCAGGACTTTCAGTATGAAAAAAAAAAAAGCTGGAACTGGTGACACAGGCCTGTCTGTACCCAGCTGTATGGGAGGCTGAGGCAGGAAGATTACAAGTTTGAGTCCAGCTTGAGTAACCTAGCAATTTAACATGACCCTGTCTCAAAAATAGAAATTTGAAGATGGACTGGACAAAACAAAACAACAAAAACTGAATTTTCTGAAGATAGGTTTGGGAATGCAGTAGGAGCATAACATTTACTGTTAGAATTATTAATAACAGTAACTCATTTAATGCCTGGAAATCCTACAAAGAGACTGTTTTTAATCCCTGTTTTAAAGTGAGGAGGCTTGACAGCTAAACGTTTTGTTAAGGTAAGTGGCAGAGCCAAGATCTGAACTTGGGTAGTTTGGATTCAGAATTGTTATTCTTAGCCATTCAGTTAAAAGCTTGGTGTCCTGCGGCCCGCCTACCTGTGGATGAGTTTGCCAAGCAAGAATGTCTGAAAGGGTCTCCTTGTGGCAGCTTCACACTAGGTCTCAGTCCCCTCCCAGCAGAGGGTCTAAGGGCAGTAGATACATCTGTGCAGAGAGGAAGGCAGCTGGCAAGAGCAGCTGATCTCTGCTCACATGTGCCTGACCTCAGCTGCTACCAAGCTCAGCAGCATTCAGCAGACTGGGGAGTTTTATTATATAAAGGAAGAATATAGGTGGACACTTCAGAAAATGACATGTGTTAATTTCTCCCTCACACAAATCCTTTAAGAAGAAGGTTGAGGTATCCCCCCCCCCCCCCCCCCCCCGCTTTTAAATATCATTGATAGGAAATTGACTGGATTCAAACTCAGGCAAGGAAGAAGATATGCTCCTCAGGGGTCAGTGCTATTTGTAGAATTTTAATCTGTACAGGAAACATTTGAGAAAGGATGTGATTGAAATATATGAGTCATAAGGAGTATGAATAAGCAGGAAAAGAGTTATTTGAAAAATTCACAAGGTAATTTTGAAATGATTAGCCCTGACACCGAGCCTTCTTTACATTGGGGCATTTAAAGTAATAGAGAAATGGCTGGCAAAGGGTTTGTATTTCATCTTTATTACATGAATTACATGCAAGTCACACACAGCACACAGATGCTCTGCCATTTCATCACCTGTGTGTAACTATGCAGATATTTAACAGCACTGTGGGGTGAAGTGTCCTGGGTACAGAACATCTGGGCCTTGTGTCTCTGACCAACTTTATGACCGGTTTCCTTATGAAAGGGCTGGACTGTATGATCATGGGATTTGGCAAAAGTAAGAATTAATTGTATGCTCATAAAAGTGAACGAACTAAAGCTTTCAGCCTAAAGAACTTATGAATTTCAAACTGGAATATACAAGAAACGCCGTATAAATCTTCTCCTTGCTGTCTTTGTTGAAAGATACAACAGTGATCACTCTGCTTACTTAAAATGAATGTGTATCTTAGGCAACTGAGCCTTTTGGATGGTTGCTGTTTTTCCTTTATTTCTGTAGAAACAATGGATTAACGATAGTCTCTATACTTAGATATTTGGAGATGGACTCTGAGTATACCTAAAGTGATTTTCTTTTTCATGGATAGAACTATGTTGAAAAACACACTCACACAAATCCCTTTAAAACACATCTTAAAAGTTTTGATTTCCCAGAAAATTATGAGATTGAGTTTAGTTTCTGTATGTGCCTCAGTAAAATGAAATGGCAAGATACAGGCAAAGTAACACCTAAAAGCTAGTTTCAGTGACTTGTTTTATAAATTTGAAACCAGGACACATGGCTTGACAAACAGTTCTGTTCCTATAGAAATTAGGTGAATACAGGTTTACAGTAAAGATTACTCTGGATAATCTGTAGGCTTTGGCAAATTAAGCAACCCTAATGCAGCAGAGTTGTAGTCTCTTTATCAGAGAAAAGTCACATAAAGGATGTCAGTCAGGTCTTCAACATATGGACGCACAAACTGTGCCCTATACAGTGCCAGGACTACAAACTGCACAGCAAGTTTCTGCCAGGATGGGCCGTTTGGCATTATTCACATAGATGGTATACCCTGGAATGGCACTATGCATGATATATACAGCAGTACACAGAAGCTCTGCTGGCACTTCATTGATAGGAGATTGGAAACTTTTTTGACAGAGAGAGGAAATCTGCTCTTTTCCTAATAAAGTCATACCTTTTACTGGGTAGCAATATCAAAAATTCAACTATCTGAACCCTGTCTTTCTTTTTCTAGAAATGTTCTGTCATTATCTTTCTTACAGTTCCTAGAAATTCTTGGAAATTTAAGTCTGTAAGCAACCCTGAATTTACCCTTGGAGCTTCATTGATGGGTTTAGATTACATAAAAGGCATGAAGGAAAAGCTGGGAAATTTGAAGGTGCAGTCACTGTAAGAGCTCAGGGAAACATTGAGTGAGAGGCATAGAATCCCCTGTGCACGTGACCCCTGTGCAAGATGAGTT
Source organism: Ctenodactylus gundi (assembly GCA_004027205.1). Taxonomy (NCBI): domain Eukaryota; kingdom Metazoa; phylum Chordata; class Mammalia; order Rodentia; family Ctenodactylidae; genus Ctenodactylus; species Ctenodactylus gundi. Next base: position 132,645 of record PVKB01004475.1, read on the forward strand.
GCCCCAGGAATTTCATGACTTCTACTTTGTGTCACACTTGTCAGTGAAGAATGTCTTTGCAAGATGCTCTAAGAAGCAAAAGCTCTCTTCTGATTACTTCTTGACATAACTTTGAAGAATTACAAAATCAGAAGATAGCAGCTGGCACTGTCAGTGCAATGCAAGCAGGAGGAATGGAGGCAGTGTGCTGGAACTGGAGAGGACTCTTCCGAGAGCCTTGGCTGTCTCTGACTAGCTCTGCATTTTCAGGCCAGGCTGTCCCTGCAGCTCCCTGGGCCACTGCCCTCAACATGAGATTTGTATGAAATTGTCTAAGCTTAGAAAATACTGAAATTTCATGGCCTGTCGCTCAGATGCCTCCAAGTCTCAGGCAAATGAGGGAGCACCAGGGCTGAGTCACTGAGGCGCCGCACAGCAAAACATAAAGGTATCTAAATCAAAATTCAAGCAGGTTTCGTCTCGCATTCAGGACTGGATCGCCACTTGGATCTCTGTTTGTGTCCCCAGCATTCTAAATCTGCCTGGAAACAGAGACAATATGCCTTGGCTTGTGCAGAATTGTCTCATTTTATACTTAATTGTCCTGATGCTATTAACAGTGCTGTTTTTACTCTCAAAAGGGCCCCGCTGACGTGATAAGTTGCACAGTCACCTAAGGAAAGGAAAACTTGGCAATGACTGTACATAAACATGGGGAAGTTCTACAGATCTTCCCCAAGTCTCAGATGAAGTTGATTACATTTGGTGACATTGTTTTGTAAGTAGAAAGAAAATTAAATAAGCTTTCAAATTACCCCAACGCAAATGGTTCCATCAGGGCAATATGTCATAAATTTAAAAATCCTAGCAAACACATGAGAGGCTGTCAATTTGTGAAAAATGTTCAGCTTCACTATTAACCAAAGACATAAAACTTCAATGAGGTAACATTTTTTCCTATCAAAATATTTAAAGATTATTTAAAACTGGAAAAATTTCAGCATAAGTATGATCAGAGAAACACAGTGTTAACAGGTTCATATATTGGTTGATACAAACCTTCTGAAATCCTATTTAATATTGTTTTTAAAATCTCTGTAGTGTTACCATATTTCCTGTTATTAATTTCAAAAAAATTTACTGAGCACCTACTTTCTGCCAAGCATAGGGTGATATGGTGATGAAAGAGACAAACACAAGTCACTTAAAATGGAATTTCAATTTAGGGAAGCAACAGATGAAAAATACCACTTTAGATAACTAATGTGTACCTCCAAAGTGAATGTAAATTGCTTTGGAGAGCACATGAAGGTAGTATGTGGAGCTGTGAAGAGGGAGAGAAAGATATGGGGTAGAGGGAGTAGCTTGAGTCAGGGCTTGGAACTGGAAGAAGCTTAACCCCGTCAAGTACTTGGAAGAAAACTACTAGATCGGAGCAAGAAAGTAAAGGTGAGTTTCATAGGAGAGACACCCATCTATACTCAGTCTTTTGTGCTTGGTCCACTTCACTGAGCATTACTGACTCAGGCCCAAACATGAATGGCAGGGTAGAAAGAGAGGCCCAGGTCAGATAGGAAAGAAGTGAACCTCTGAAAAAGCGGTGGACACAGATGCTCACTAATTCCCCAAACCCCGTGGTTCTAATATGCTACAGAATTTGGAACTCATATATTCACAAAAAGGTTAAATTTTATGTTGTGATTTTTTTACCAAAAAAAAAAAAAAAGAAGGAAAAGGGAGAATGTGGTAAGATAAAGATGGACTGGGGAGGAGTTGCTGTTATTCATTCTGACAACCTCTCATGAGCTATAATAACAGACTGGCATTTTTAGAAACACGTTGTATGGTGAGAATAGAGGGGAGACAAGGACAGAGAGGGACACTTGAGTGGGGAGAGTCCCACTAGGGAACACACAGCTGTCCCAGAAAGAGGGACTGAGGTGGGGTTGTGGAGATGGAGAGGAAGAGAAATAGTAAAGATATTTAGGATGGAACAGTAACAGGACCTGGTGCCTCAATAAATGGTGTTGAGGAAGAGGAAAAAATACCCTTGGTAGCTTCCAGATTGTATTATAAGCAACTTAGTGGATAACAACTGTACTGAAAGGGAAAATACAGAAGAGGCTTTTGTAAAGGGAAAAGAGGAAAGGTACTGAATTGTTTTGTGAAGCTCTGTTTGATATGGATGCCCCACATGCAGGTGGAGGGGCGGAACAGATAATTGGATATGTGGGAGATCTGGGGTTGGAAATATAAACAGAAGAGCATGTAGTTCATATTTTGAAGCATGACTATGGGTAACATGGCCTTGAGACCAGTAGAGAGTAGAAGAGAAGGCGCAGTTTCCAGCCCTGAGGAACTGGGGAAGAAGCTTAGGTTCATAATGAGCCGGGGAAAGGGCAATAGTTACCTTTCTAAAAATCTAGCCTAAGGACACAAAGTGATATCCAGACGTACAGGTAAAGGTCCTCATAGAAGTACTGACATCAGTGAAATAGCGTCAACCTCAAATGTCTAAAAATAATGTTTAAGTAAATTGTGTAACATGTTCTTTCTGTGGAATAGATGGACTAAATAATATTGTACTTGCAAAATATTCCACATTTTAAAAAATCTAATAGTCTTATGTCTAGAAAACTGTACATGTTAATAGTGGTTGGTAAGATTAGATGATGCTAGATTGCTGGTGATTTTTTTCACTTCTGAGTCTACTTGTGTAATATTTACAAAATATTTATATGAAACATAAGACAAATTGTGCATTTTTATTTTACTTAAAATGAATGATTCTGGAAATTGTCGAGAAATTCTATTAAAAAAATTGCTCGGCCAGGTGCAGTAGCACATGTGTCATCCCAGCTACAGGGAGGTGGAGGCAGGAGGATTGCAAGTTCAAGGACAGCCTCAGCAATTTAATGAAACCTTGTCTGAAAATAAAACCAATAAAAAAGTTTGGGGTATACTATGGTGATAGTTTTCCCAGCATATATGAGACCCTGGGTTCAATTCCCAGTATAGGAAAAAAAGTTTATCGACAGAGCTAGAAATCATTTATATGAATTCTCTAATGAATTCTTTTATAAAATAAATCATTTTATAGTTCTGTACATCACTTACTAATTGGAAATTTCTGATATGAACATGCTTGTATGAAATGTCAGTGGTCATAGTGGACTGAATGAAAGTCTGTAAACTTTTTGTTTTGTTTTTGAGGAGTTAGATATTAATAGTAATTTTTCAGCTTTGTGAATCTTATAGTCTCTGATTCATGTTATTATTATTAATTTTTTGACACAGATTCTTGATCTATAGTCTAGATTGGTTCTGAACTCACTATGTAGCCCAGGCTAGCCACCCTCAAACACAGGGCAGTCCTCTGCCTCAGCCTCCCAAGTGCTGGGATTACAGGTGTGCTCTACCACACCTGGCTTTTATTATGATTTTAAAGGCAATCTTTTGGACACACATTAACAAAAATTCTTAGCGTCCAGGCCACTCAAACAAACACCACTGTCTGGATTTGGCCTACTGACTATAATTTGAGGAACTCTGGATACAAGATGAGTGCATAAGGACTAGACATAACTACTTTTTCATAATATTGGGCTAGGTAAATCTTTGATTAGAGTGATAGAAGAAGTTTGTGTTTATTTTTCACAGAAAGGAAACGGAGTAAAAAAATTAAAAATATGATACTTAAAAAAAGGCTTATGTTTTCAGTGGAAAAGTAATCCTATGCAAATGTCAGAGAGTTGGTATTTTTAAGTAGACAATTAAAGCCAAGGAAAGATCTTGGGGAGGGGGGTGGATAAAATAATCTCATATTCTGTAATCTTAAGAGTTTTGGTATTATGAAAGAAGTGTTATGGTTATATGTTAAAGTCTGACCAGTTGTTCATGCCATGACCTTGGATTCTATCCTTGTCTCCTTCCTTTTTAGTCCTGGCACCAAGTGTAGTTAGTAATGTCAGTGTTCCACACAGATCCTGTTCTTGGCCACTGACCACTCCCTTCCCTTTCCTCTCGTTGCTGTGTTAGTCTACAAAGGAGTCATAGCTGTACTTTTGGTGAATGTAGTCCTTTGCTTCTGTTAGGCCACGGAAAATTTTTCTCATTATACATCCAACCTGGCACTTCCTTTCTTTCTCCAGCTTCTATCACTCCCTCACAAGTTTTCAGTAAATCACCTGTACTCAAATCCCTGTCCCAGGCTCTGCTTCTAACATGAGACACTATGTCTCGATGATTCTGTCTGCAAACACATTTGGCTTTTTGACCAGCACATCTGTGTGGAGAAAAGGGGTCTGAACTGAGGCCTTATAATTTGATAGTAGACCACGAGCTTCAAAATTGAGTGTATGATCATGCCAGTAGTTTTTTTTTTATGAGTATCGGGGAATAGTTTTTACAAAGTTATTCCACAATAATCTGATAAACAGGAGCACTCATAAGGATAAATAAAAAACTTAGAAGAGGTTTAGCTTTCAATTGACTACTATTTAGAATTATTGCTAATATTTTAGTTCTAGTGAGTGGAAACAGCTGCATATCCAATATCAATTTTGCGAATTGTTACTGTTTTCATTTTAAAATTACACTAATAACTAATAGAGTATAAATAATCTTCTGGTATAAGAACCCTCCATTTTACTATACCATAATAGGTTCACTGAGACTTCATATGATGGGCATATATGCTGACTCTGAAGAACACCTCTGTGAGGATACAAACATGTGTTCAATTTATCTTCTCAATTACATTCACATTAAAACCTTAAAAATTAAGTTTGCAAAAACAGAATCTGAGCAAGCAGCAGAGCCTCTTTGACTTGTGACCCTGTGCTCTCTTGCCTTCTGGTTAATGAGTCACAGTAACCTTCATGAATAAGCAAGTAAATCAGAGAGCTCTACTTGGCTCTCGGCTAAGTGCTGCACACGGTGCCCAGCAGTCTAAAGCCTCACCAGCATATGATGGACCTATGAGCACCTGGAATGCAAACTCAGGGCAGTGGCCAGCCTTTTTCCAAAGGAAGCTTGGTAGTTTTCCCCCAAATCCACTTAAAATGATCTCTCTGCTTTTCTTATTCTGGAAGTGGGAAATTAGCTACCCCTTGCACTTTCCCAGTAAAATACATTCTTGTTTCAAGCTATTCATATCTTTTCCAACTGGCAAATCTTTTGTAAAAAAAAGTCTATGGTTTGATTTAATAATCAGAGAAATGGATGCTTAGTGTTTAGTTAACCATTTGTGAATAGATGACCCAGCATCAGAGACTAAAATTCTTTCCCTCTCACCTTGACCTTGCTGAAGAATGGATTTAAAACAAAATGGAAATCTCTGAATGTGCTGTTATTTACATAAAGGAAGTCCAGATTATTCCAGTACCTAGAATGAGTCTATTGCCCAGGAATTTTTCGTGCTCTCATAAAATGACTTTGGCAAGTTGTAGCCACATTCTTCAACTATGCCTTGGCATGTTGCTCCAGTCTTTCTCCCATACTCTGTAGAAAAGTTGAGGCTGTGCCCCAAGCAGGAAATGAGCTCAGTGCTGGGAGGTGGAGGGGTTGGCTTCTGCTGGAACATAGGACCAAGCTGTAGTACCTGGGCCTAGGCAGAGAGACCAAGGTTACTAGATCAGTTCCTTGGGTCCCATCTCCTATATCTTGCCAAATTATGTTTCATCTCTACTCTTACTTATGATGTTTTTCTTTAAATCAAATCTGTTTTAAATTAATTCATTCAAAACAGAAACTATCTCACTATTAATAAAGTATCCTATCCTAAAGTAGAACTGATATATGTATTTCATCAATTTTAAAACACACTTTTAGTTTTAATATCTCAAATTGGAATGTATTAATCACATCTTGTAGTTGATGGCATTTCTGTGCTTATGACATCTTGCAGTTGTAATTAGTAACGTTTCTGGGGTATTTTTGTTTAGTTTTAAGGGACTGTAGATTAAATCCAGAGTTCCACAAACACTAGGCAAGTACTCTCCTGACAAACTACCTTGGCCTTTTTAAAAATAGTATTTTGAGACAATTCTTGCAGAACTGCGCTGGCTAGCCTCCTGAGTAGTTGAAATTACAGGCATGAGCTACCATGGCTGGATTCTGAGTTTTTTTTTTTTTTGTACTGATGATTAAATTTAAGACCGTTGTATTGAGCTATACCCTCAGACTTTTCAATTATTTATTTATTTATTTATTTTTGACATGGTTTTACTAAATCACTAAATTGCCCAGGATGGGCTTGAACTTGTGACCCTTCTGCCTCAGACTTTTCTGTTGTTCTTTATGGCCTAAAAAATACTGCTATGTTTACACATTAATAGTATATCAAGCTTAAAAAATATAATAGCAAAATTATTTTAAAAACTTATTAAATTTAAAAAATGAAAGCATCAAATGAAAGCTAGAATAAATGAAACTAATTTATATAATGTATGGCTAAAAATAATTTTCTTTTAGAAAAAAATTAAACTGTTGATCAAAGTGCCTGGATATCCTACCGCATAGTTTCAGACAAAGATAAAGAGCTCATCAATGGAACAAATTCTTCAGTGTTTATGCTAACCTATGCTAAATCTGTGAACTTACAAGAGTATGTGGTTGGACACCTTAAAACATAATTAGCTGTTTTGTCTGTACAATTAAGTGTACATGATTTTATTTTGCAACTTCAGAAAGTGACAGTTCAACACACCACTAAGCAAAATACAGGGAGCTCTGTGCAGTTTGGAATTCCCCCTCATCTCCCCAGCCCGGTGACTCTAGTTGTCTCTTGTAATGGGCATGGCCAAGCATTCGGTTATGATTATGCCTGTGGATTTTATCTTTATTTTATAAGGTCAGATAAAGTTGATTACCTCAACACTATCTACACTTGTCATGTCCTAGGTTTAATGTGATAATTTCTCTTCTCTCTGCCTGTATATAAATGTAAATAGAAGCCTGCCAAAATGCATTTGTCAGAGGGACTCAGCAGGGGCAGGGACAACTAGGTTATAGCTAAAGCCAGGTGGTCAGGTTGGTTGAGGAGGACAACTAAGAGGCAAAGACCAGAAGGGCCTCTCAGAACCAAGAACAAACATCAAACATCCACCTCTTCAGAAGTGTCCTACTAAGTACCAGGCACTAAGTTGGGCTCTGGAGAGAAGGAGAGAGACGGAGAAGAAAAGGCCAACGAGCTCCCAACACAACCTAGAAAGTAAAGACTGTCAGGAGGGGAATTGAACTCAGTGTAGATGCTCAGGAAACCCTTCCAAAAAGAATGGTGCTTGAGTTGAGTCTCAAGGTAGTAAAAGATGCTGAAGTCTTCCAGACAACGTAGGACAGAAAGACATGCCAATCTGGGAAGACATTGTGGACAAAAACCTGAATATGTAAGAAAGCACTGCTTGTTGTCCACAAATGAAAGAAAGAGTACACATCAGGGGATGTCAGAAAGGGACTGGCATGGTAGGAAAGCAAGGTGGATGTGAAGAATCTGAAACTGGAAGCTGATAGACCTGTGGAATTTTAAGCCAAGAATTGCTAAATACTGTACGTTTTATATGTACATTTTTACAATGTCAGTTTTGTATTAAGACATCCCTGGGAGCCCTCAGACTGTAGACTTTCAGCATGTATGTATCTTCATCATTTGAAAACAATTTAAGGATAAATGAAGAGAGAGTGAGTTTCTAGGAGGAAGTAAAATATAGATGATCAGTGTTGACAGTGTGCAGTGTTGGGTAACACGAGCAATCTTTCACGTGAGAAGTGGAATTTGGAAAGAAAGGATGAGGGGAATAGGTGCCAAGCCTCTCACTGAATGTAGAGGAATGGCTCTACCACTAATAAATGACAGTAACAAAGCCTGGTAGAGGGATAGTTCAGTTACCTTTCTATAAATCCTCAGAAAATTCATAAGCATCAGGTTTTCATGTTTCTGTTTCTTTGCGTTCTTTAGTTTTTTTCCTTTCCTCCTCCTCCTCCTCCTCCTCCTCCTCTTCTTCTTCTTCTTCTTCTTCTTCTTCT